>JABSTQ010011119.1:600000-801958 GCA_013358835.2 Ixodes persulcatus | reverse complement strand
GACGCCAAATGTGGGATTCGCCCTTTTGGGGGTACCACGTAGAAACACAAAGGTTCATTTGGTCCGGATAAAGACGTGTTTATTGACTCAGATGCCAACACGCTTCGCTCTTAGACAGGAAAAGTCTGGGCGCTGGCTCAATTGCCAGTATCACCCGGTCGGTTTCCCGCGCTGCCGCATTAGACAGATTCACGGAAAGTCGGAGGACCACAAAGAAAAACCGAGCTCCGTAGAGCCGGGGCTTCCGCCGACGAGAGCCCCTGGCCCTCCTTCGGGGCCAGCTTATGTAGCCTCGGAGAATAGACGCGCCCGGGGAGGCCGCTAGCAGTCGCGTCCATTATAACTCTCAAGGGTGTGCCGAAGGCGCATTCACCCAAAATGGGCAAGGGAGAGCCGGCCCCTTCGGGGAATTCGGCCTCGTGGTTCCTTGTATCCGGGAGGCCGACGCCATTGATGACGACGACTCCCACGGCCTGCTTGAAGCTAGGCCTAGATAGGGATAGAGGGAACCCCATGGTTCCCACAACGTCACCGATCAGATGCCACCGACCATGTACGGGTTCCGGGGGCACCTGTGCACGCAAGACGTCTTGGTGCAACTACACGAACTGGTAATCAAGAAAGCGAAGACTCCTACGCCAAGAGCTATCGTGGCGCTCGATCTCAAGGGGGCCTTCGATAACGTAACACATGAAAGTATTCTCCGTAGCCTGCGCCAAACGGGGTGCGGAAAGCGAACATTCAAGTATGTACAAGATTTCTTAAGCAATAGAACGGCAACGATCAAAATTGGAGAAGAGAAGTCGAAGCCGATACCCCTGGGAGACAGAGGCACCCCGCAAGGGTTGGTTCTCTCGCCGCTTCTCTTTAACCTGGCACTCCTCCCGCTCCCGGCTTTGCTTCAAGACATAGACGGCATAGATCATGCTCTCTACGCAGACGATATCACTGTGTGGACGTCGAGGGCAGGGTCGGAGAGTTGGATGGAGGAGACCCTTCAGAGAGTGGCAGAGACCGTGCACGAGTTCGCTAAATCGTGCGGCCTCAGTTGCTCGCCACAGAAGTCGGAGTTACTCGTCATCAAGCCAAGAAGAAAGAAGGGAGAACAAGAGAACGTCCGCATCACCATCGACGGGACGAACATAACGCCAACCACGCAAGCACGTATCCTGGGTGTCATCTTCCAGAACAACGGCAAGGCGGGGGCGTCGATCGACAAGATCAAGGTTTCTACGGAACAAATTTCGAACATGATCAGAAGAGTCACGAACAGAAGAAGAGGATTGAAGGAGGACGATGCACTGACGCTCGTCCAGGCCTTTGTGACGTCGCGAATTGTTTACGCGGCGCCGTACCTCAAGTTACTCAAGAAAGACAGGGACCAGTTGAACGTCATTATACGCAAGGCAACCAAGATGGCGCTGGGCATGCCGAGGCATTCGTCGACCAGCACTGACGCTCATCCAGGCCTTTGTGACGTCGCGAATTTTTTACGCGGCGCCGTACCTTAAGTTACTCAAGAAAGACAGGGACCAGTTGAAGGTCATTATACGCAAGGCAACCAAGATGGCGCTGGGCATGCGGAGGCATTCGTCGACCAACAAGCTTCTCGGCATGGCCAAACACAACGTCGTTGAAGAGTTAATAGAAGCTCATCTGTCTAATCAAAGAGTTCGGCTCAGTCAAACTTCGGCGAGATGTCGCGTTCTTGCCAGGTTGGGCTGGCAAGAGGCAGATCGGAAGGAAACGGGGCCGTTACCCAGGTTATGGGTGCATAAAATTGACAGTAAGCCGCTGCCTCGAAACATGAGGCCGGGTCGTAACGACGGTCGCAGAGCGGCTCGTATAGCGGCCTTGACAAAGACTTTAGATCAAATAGAAGAAGAGGAAGAGGGGGCCACCCTCTACACAGACGCCTCGTTACCCAAGTTTTCATCGAAAGCCACGCTGGCAGTTACGACGCGGGATGCGCTTGTAACCTGCGCCTCCATCAAGACGTATTTTCCGGAGGTGGCAGAAGAGGCCGCAATAGCGCTAGCACTCGCACAGCCCAAAGTGGGAAGAATTGTCACTGACTCGCAAAAGGCGTATAACAGCTACAGAAAGGGGTGGGTGTCTCTTGCGGCACTAGATATTCTCAAGAGGAAATGCAACGTACCTGAAAGGAAAGTTGAGTTGATATGGACGCCGGCTCACTCTGGGCTGGAGGGCAACGAACTTGCCCACCAGTTCGCCCGAGAGATGGAACACCGGGTAGAGGAAGGTGAGCCAAAGTCCATAATTAGTTATAAGGACATTACGAACTACTACAAAACAGAGAGGCGACGTTACCCCGATCCTCACAAATCGCTTAGCAGAGAACAGCAAGTGATTTACAGGCAGATACAGGCAGGATCTTTTCCGCACCCTTACCTTCAAAACAAGATGTACCCGGAAAGGTACAAGAAGGAATGTAATTTCTGTAAGAATCAGTTAGGCACGCTCCAACACGTCATTGGAGTATGCGATTTCGTCAAGCCATTTCTCATCCTCCCTTACCGAGCGATGGGAGACCTTGCTGACCAGCCCCGTCCTGGAAGACCAGCTCGTCCTGATCTCCCGGGGCCAGGCGGCTAGGGAAGCATATGGGTCCCGTGACGAGGGAACCACTTCCATCGACGGCGTCTAAGAAGACGTCGTAATTAGCTCGATTCAATAAAGTTGCTTCTCTCTCTCTCTCTCCCCCCCCCCCCCCCCCCCCCCCCCCAAGGCCGGAGCGAGTCGAGCCGGTCTCCGCTGTGACGACGACCGGTTTTAGGGAAGGGGAGCACAATAAGCGGCCCGCCGCGTACCACCATCGGCAACTCATTTATTGTCACGCTACAATACTATACGTAAACGGGAGATGATAAGGGGAAGACTCGGGAAATGCAAGACGGATATAGCTTTAGCAGTTTCGCTGAGGGGCTCGGCTTCGTCAGAAAACGACGTATAAGTGAGGTGCGTGATGCGGTGACAGAGAAGGGTGTAACGTCACTCATTCAAGCAGGAGTAAACAAATACGTAAAATCAGATGAGGCGTCCAGTACAGAGTTACATACGTGACACGAGCCCCGTTCGAACAGCGGGGTGGCCCAATACAGGGTCATAAAAAAGCGTATAGGAACGCTTGAACACTGTAATGGGTGCAATAGACATCATGCCTAGGTCATAAAAAGGTCGGGATGCCCGCAATATACCCGAGGCTTTTAGGGGAGATCGCGCAAGTGTAACTAAGATTTCGATTGCATGTCAGATGCCCTTGGGTGGTCTAACACATAACTGCCCCCCCCCCCCTCCCTCCACCCCCCTCCCCGAACCAGGAATAAAAATCATAGTTATTTACGAACCTCTTGAGGGATGTAAAAAGCGCAGTAAGCGTCAATTGCGTGAGTCCTTGGTTAGCAGGTGCTCAGATTTGCGCGGTGTGCGGACGGTATTCCAAATTCGCGGTACCCGAGCATTTGAAGGAGACAATGGAGCGTACTCTCGAAACCTGAAAGCCCTTCACAATGCGTATCAACATTCGTAGTCCTCAAAAAACGTTAGCGGTAAATTCTAGCGTAATTTGGTCATGTGAATATGAATATCACGTGCTTTTGACCCGAACGTATAAACAAAACGCGAGAAGAGCCGAAAAGGCAACCTCTGGGTGTGACGTCATGCCCAGAGGTTTCAACTGCCTCGCGCGTGACGCTTAATTGTGAGGGAACTCGTGCGGCGCTTTTAGCTGACCCGGTAAGGCTTGCTGAAAGCGCGGAAATGGTGAAATATGTGCATAGAATATCATGATTACCTCCTCCCACCGAACGCGACGAGAAGGAAGGGCTTCGGTGCTATTTTTGAAAGCGCTATTGTGGCTACTTGACGCATCAATCTGAAACATGATTTTGATCAAATAAGCACGGTTTAAGTGTTGTTGTTGTTGTTCTTCCCAAATACGAAACCGCTTCAGTTTTCCTTTAAGGCACATTCCAGGTGCTTCCTATACCCGCGAATTCAAGAGATGGGACCCGACCCGACAGCGGACGAGCCAAGTCTTGCGACCCGAATGCGGAAAACCGTGCCATCCGGGACGAACAACGGGTTTCTGCACCGAGGAGATTCGATTGTCCTGCAGACGTGTCCGCGCTTCGAGCTGGCCGCGTTTCTGAGCGTGCTGCAGCTCCATCTGCCCGCGCACGGATTCGCCCAACGTCCGCAGACGCGGCGCGGGCGCCATCTGCGACGGCGCTCGACGATCCGCAAAGTTGGGACGAGACAATGGCCGGCCGTGACAGCGCGAATACGGCACTGTCGAAGAAAGTGACGCCAGTCGGGCAGCGTGTTTCCTGGACCCTGCCCAGCTCGAGGGTGCGAGAGTCCCGAAGGGCCGGCGTCGCGCCCAGAGAGGGGCTCGGATGAATCCGGTCGATCGGACCCGCGTCAGCCGAGGAATGACGCCCAGTGGGACACGCGCGCGCAACAGCTGACTCCGACACTTCCTCGCTGCTCGTCCGAAAGGGCGCCTCCCGGACAACGGCGACGCGCCTCGAAACAAACAGGGAAACGCTTTCAGCGCGGCGCCAACCCAGTTGCACCCCGGTGTCCGACGCGGCAGGCCAAATGCAAGCGCTCCAGCTCGCGGAGCAGTGGGTTTCGACTCGTCAGTTTCAGAAGCAATCAGGATGTCGTCAGCGAAGTCACCGGAACAACTGTTCGCTGTATACATAGCGTGGCCAGCAACAGATAAAGTAGCTTCGTGAAGCAATCATGGGTCACGGTTGTCCCTGTCTTGCGATCGTTACCGTTTTGCTCTGGACGCTATCGACACGCTACGAGCCCCCAGCAAGCCCCACTTCCATCGCAGGCGCCAGTATCGCAAGCGCATGGAGGCAGCGCCTACAGCCGCCAAGCAGAAGGAAGAATTGCCAAAGCACTGCTGCGGGGTCGCTCGTTCGGATCGAAGGGGGAAAAGGTGGACAAAGAAGCAACGCTGCTTTTCTTTGTTTTCTCTCATTCTCTTTCCTCGCCTTCCGGAGACGCAATCCCGGTCATACACACGCACACTCAATTTCGGACTTTTCCTCGGTATCCAATATCTCCCTTGCCGAGGGATTTTACTGGACCCGACGTCGCTATAAACCTCGCCGAGATATTCCTTAACCGAAGCGAACATTCCCAGACGCCTTTCGCCCGCGGCAAACCGCAAATAACAGCCTTTCAAAAGCGTTCCCACGGGTCCTTCGTCAGGAGCTATAGCTTCATAGCTTCCCATTAACCCGCTGTCCTATTGCACAACCCCCGGTTGCGCGACCTTCCCCATTCCCTATCTTCGCCTCGTTGCGAACCCAACCAACACACACGCGGGAGACCTAACAAAACATAAACCAGCTACACCGCGCCACCGAAACGAGAAAGCAAGACGCGTCGCGGCAAAATAAATAAAAGGAACCAGGCGGTGAACCGAGTCAAAGTTGATTTTCATTACAGTCGCAGGGGCCATCTTCCGAAGCCGGGCTCAATTTCTGCACAGAGTGAACCGGACAGGTCGTTTATTCGGCTCATCGGGCGCCTCCAAATCAGCCCCAAGAGCTTCCAGGGTGACGCCTCCTCCTCACCCCCGTTCCCCGCAATCAATCGATCGCGGCCCGCCGGCTTTCCCACCTGCCCTGCGTCCGAAAGTCGGCCAGTGCCGCGGGTGAGCCACGCCGCTTCTCCCCCGACCATTCTTTCTTCTCGCCCACTCCCGATGTCCAGAGACCGAGACGTAAAACGGCATCCGGCGACACACGTCCCCTGTGTAGGGCCGGGGCGCCGGGCTCCGACTCCGTCTAGGACTCCACCTACAGTAAGCTACGTGAGATCGCCCGCACAAGTGCCAAGCACCTCCAAGAAAGGAAGGCCCTTTCTTTCTTTTTTTATCTCTCTCGCTCTCTTCTTCTCTCTTTCTTTCGCTTATTTTTATTCAATCGCTGCGAGAAGTACGCCGTTGTGTGCGTACGTGGTCCGGGGCACCGTGTCTTACGTGAACAGCTCGAGGGGCGATCCGAGATTGCGAAACGCCGCTCAGAACACTGCACGCTCGAAATTGGTCGGGCCTTGTCCACGAAATGGACTGCAGAATCTTCAGTGCGTACCCTACGCTCGAGCAGTTCTCTTGGAGACGAAAGAATAGAGCCCTGTAGTTTCTCGCGAATGGCAACAACCCTGTAAAACAACGTCAGTGTTGTCTCTTTTCTTTCTTTTAACTGTTTTTTTTTTTTATTATTGCTTTTATCGACTTAAGCCAGGGCCGTGGGAAGAAGCGCTCTGCCGTGCTGCTTCCTGCGCGACCGGCGGCCAGCCTCGCCTTTCAAATTTTCTCGGGGAGGAAATGCTTGCCTGCAAGAGGTAGTCCGTGCATGCGCTTCACGACAAGGATCCCAGAAACACCCGCCTGCTCTTCTCAACTTTCGTTCGCTTCTCCCAGTTCTGTGTGCAAGTCTCACCAATAAACCCGACGAATACCAAGGAACGGCGATTTTATCTTCGCGAGAAAAGTTTCCCTCGGGATCTGGCCCAATTCATTTAAGGAACCTCAGAGGGATTATGCTATAGAACACTTTACATATCCAAGGAGTGGGGAAGCGAATGCAGTAATATTACGGCGCAAATGAAATGCAATACGTGGGCACACGGACTGTCAGAAGTATAACAGCTCTTTCAGGCAACGACTCACTTCCTTAAAATTTTCTCGCAAAGTATTGCGAAGTTTTAAGCTCTGAGAGTGAATCCTAGTTTGTAACTGCATGACAAAGTTATAAATTTTTAAAGTCGTTAGTTCTGAATGATATAGGATAAATTTTAAAGGATGATAAATAAATCTTAGCCCTTAAGCTAGCGCCCCCAACGACACCCTTAGACATCGTGACACTGCCGTCCGCCCCTTGTCAGTCGAGATAAATTAAGGAATAACCGCAGCAAAATTAATATGGCGTCAATACGACAACCAGACAACGACAGTCACAATAGACGTTTTTCGTTTCCTTTCGTTCTCAGTCACGTGGGTTTCATTTCTGGTATGCGGGACGAAAGAATAATAAGACATTTCAACCTGAAATATCCGATCAAATATAGGCGAGGCACAACAAGAATGTGTGACAATCACGCATTTTTCGTGAACACCTTCCTGCGGCCTGGAGAGATCAAAGTGTCGTTTTAACGCATACCAGATGTGACGACATTCCAGATGGCTGCGCCCTTGTGGAAAAGGTGTACAGGGCACAATGGCGGCAAATTCCCAAACGACAGAGCGCTTCCTAACAATGCTTGAGGAAGGCTATAAAGGAGCCCTCAAGTGGATTCTGAGATCGTCTACACCACATACCTTTACGGTCGTTCCGATACTTTTTACTCCATCTAGCTTCGCAGTTCTTGAAATTCCGACCGGCAAATGTTTGTGGTGATAGCTCAATCTACGGGCTCTATAGGCATCCAAAAAAAGCCAGAAATTACACTTATGTGAGACCAATTTCCCTGTTAAAAAATCTAATCAAAGATTGAGACATGCCCCACTTTCTGCGTCTTGGAGCAGGTGCCAAGGGGCGCCGTCAGATGGCGTTTCCGAACAATAATTGCTGTATTGCATCTTCTAAACCCAAGGATCTGACGTTTTTGTAAAAATATAATTCACAACACGCCTAAAAAGAAAAATGATACAGTAACGTTCAGAATCTCCTCGCAATCAAGTACCCCCCCCCCCCCCAAAAAAAAAAAAAAAAAAGAGGAAATAGTGCCCGGGCATTTCTACTGCTGTGAGTTTACTAGAACGTCTCGCAATCTACAGCTGGTCAAGATAACAAACAATATGCCATCGCAAATAAGCTTCCAAAAAAAGCACTTGAGTGGTTCCCGGGAGCGAGTCTGATAGCCGGGCTGCCGCACAGTTCCGATAAGCTCGGTGGAAGAGGTCGCAATCTGAGGAAAGGTATAATACGAGCGTGTATGTTGATATTTCGGTGCCCTGTAACTCCGGTGGCCCAAAGTAAGCCCGATTCACATGGGGCTGTTTTGCTTGCGAATTCACAATCGCGACGTTTAACACCAAAACCTCCCGCACGCTTTTTTTTTTTTTTTTTGCAGCACGTGCGACGTTGCAATTGCGAAATCGCAAGCAAAACCACACCATGTGAATCGGGCTTTAGTCGGCGTTGCTAGACGTAATTCGATCGCACGTTCTCACACAAAGGAATCAATCAATTTGTTTATTTTTTCTTCCAGGAAATAGTACTCTCCTTGAAAAATGAAAGTAACGGAAGGAGAAGGAACGGAGGAGGGGTTGAAGCGGCACAAGGAAGAAAATAAAGAGGAAAAACATAAATCCCAACATATTTCTAGGCTCATAAAAATACATCGTCATTAACTTCGGAAGGGAATCAATCAATTTGTTTATTTTTTCTTCCAGGAAATAGTACTCTCCTTGAAAAATGAAAGTAACGGAAGGAGAAGGAACGGAGGAGGGGTTGAAGCGGCACAAGGAAGAAAATAAAGAGGAAAAACATAAATCCCAACATATTTCTAGGCTCATAAAAATACATCGTCATTAACTTCGGAAGGGAATCAATCAATTTGTTTATTTTTTCTTCCAGGAAATAGTACTCTCCTTGAAAAATGAAAGTAACGGAAGGAGAAGGAACGGAGGAGGGGTTGAAGCGGCACAAGGAAGAAAATAAAGAGGAAAAACATAAATCCCAACATATTTCTAGGCTCATAAAAATACATCGTCATTAACTTCGGAAGGGAATCAATCAATTTGTTTATTTTTTCTTCCAGGAAATAGTACTCTCCTTGAAAAATGAAAGTAACGGAAGGAGAAGGAACGGAGGAGGGGTTGAAGCGGCACAAGGAAGAAAATAAAGAGGAAAAACATAAATCCCAACATATTTCTAGGCTCATAAAAATACATCGTCATTAACTTCGGAAGGGAATCAATCAATTTGTTTATTTTTTCTTCCAGGAAATAGTACTCTCCTTGAAAAATGAAAGTAACGGAAGGAGAAGGAACGGAGGAGGGGTTGAAGCGGCACAAGGAAGAAAATAAAGAGGAAAAACATAAATCCCAACATATTTCTAGGCTCATAAAAATACATCGTCATTAACTTCGGAAGGGAATCAATCAATTTGTTTATTTTTTCTTCCAGGAAATAGTACTCTCCTTGAAAAATGAAAGTAACGGAAGGAGAAGGAACGGAGGAGGGGTTGAAGCGGCACAAGGAAGAAAATAAAGAGGAAAAACATAAATCCCAACATATTTCTAGGCTCATAAAAATACATCGTCATTAACTTCGGAAGGGAATCAATCAATTTGTTTATTTTTTCTTCCAGGAAATAGTACTCTCCTTGAAAAATGAAAGTAACGGAAGGAGAAGGAACGGAGGAGGGGTTGAAGCGGCACAAGGAAGAAAATAAAGAGGAAAAACATAAATCCCAACATATTTCTAGGCTCATAAAAATACATCGTCATTAACTTCGGAAGGGAATCAATCAATTTGTTTATTTTTTCTTCCAGGAAATAGTACTCTCCTTGAAAAATGAAAGTAACGGAAGGAGAAGGAACGGAGGAGGGGTTGAAGCGGCACAAGGAAGAAAATAAAGAGGAAAAACATAAATCCCAACATATTTCTAGGCTCATAAAAATACATCGTCATTAACTTTTTTTTTTCTTCTAAGATTTAAAGGTATGTCATTATAACTATACTGTGTAGTGGAAAGTGCTCATTTAAAGCACTAACCTAAGCGGTAAAATATGGTACCTGCCAATACCCTTGCTAAGAGAAACGTGAGCAAGCACCGATGTCGTATTCTTACGATCCGTGTCACGCAGTGTACATAACAAATATATTGTAAAAAAGGGGGATCGGTGGCCGAGTGGGCTAGCGCACACCAGGGGCCCTAATCTGGACACTTGGCGAAAACGTCGGCGAGAAATCTGGCGGCCCCGATTGGCCAACTCCTCACTTGACCTTGGAGCCTGCCAATCAGAGCCGCCGGATTTCTCGCCGTCTTTTCGCCAAGTGTCCAGATTAGGGCCCCAGCTCGGAGCACGTGGAGCGAAAGCTCGCGCTGCAGAACCCGGGGATCCTGGGTTCAATCCCCACCCCTGCCCGTTTCGATCTCGATGAGCATCGTACCGGCGTGCGGTCGTGTATCACTACTGCGTGGTGCACGTTAAAGACCCAGGCTAGCGATTGTACTGCACTGGCTAAATTGCTCATCTACAGCGAGTGACTCGTCGCAACTTTAAAAAATGGCTGACCAACGACTCGCTGTATAAATATCCATACAACCCCAATTATTATATTGTAAAAAATAATAAACATGCACTGTTAAACATATAAAAACACCGTTTACCGCTGGTTTCATCTGTAATAGTTTCATAACATGCTAAGTAAAGATAGCTTAATTAGCAATCATATACCATGAAATGATTACACAAATGCGTATAAGTATAGCAAAAATGTGAACATGTATGAAAACATGAAACATTAAACTACCATTTATCTCGAGACTTTTCAACTCATTTAGAGAGAGAGAGAGAGAGAGAGAAGTGTTGAAAAGAAAGAAATCCTGGAACTTATTAACCACACCGTCGATTAGGGGCAAGACAGATCCCACCTTATTTAGATAGCGAACGTAGTAAGTACACAGATATGAATCAATCAATTTGTTTATTTTTTCTTCCAGGAAATAGTACTCTCCTTGAAAAATGAAAGTAACGGAAGGAGAAGGAACGGAGGAGGGGTTGAAGCGGCACAAGGAAGAAAATAAAGAGGAAAAACATAAATCCCAACATATTTCTAGGCTCATAAAAATACATCGTCATTAACTTCGGAAGGGCCGGAATCAATCAATTTGTTTATTTTTTCTTCCAGGAAATAGTACTCTCCTTGAAAAATGAAAGTAACGGAAGGAGAAGGAACGGAGGAGGGGTTGAAGCGGCACAAGGAAGAAAATAAAGAGGAAAAACATAAATCCCAACATATTTCTAGGCTCATAAAAATACATCGTCATTAACTTCGGAAGGGCCGGAATCAATCAATTTGTTTATTTTTTCTTCCAGGAAATAGTACTCTCCTTGAAAAATGAAAGTAACGGAAGGAGAAGGAACGGAGGAGGGGTTGAAGCGGCACAAGGAAGAAAATAAAGAGGAAAAACATAAATCCCAACATATTTCTAGGCTCATAAAAATACATCGTCATTAACTTCGGAAGGGCCGGAATCAATCAATTTGTTTATTTTTTCTTCCAGGAAATAGTACTCTCCTTGAAAAATGAAAGTAACGGAAGGAGAAGGAACGGAGGAGGGGTTGAAGCGGCACAAGGAAGAAAATAAAGAGGAAAAACATAAATCCCAACATATTTCTAGGCTCATAAAAATACATCGTCATTAACTTCGGAAGGGCCGGAATCAATCAATTTGTTTATTTTTTCTTCCAGGAAATAGTACTCTCCTTGAAAAATGAAAGTAACGGAAGGAGAAGGAACGGAGGAGGGGTTGAAGCGGCACAAGGAAGAAAATAAAGAGGAAAAACATAAATCCCAACATATTTCTAGGCTCATAAAAATACATCGTCATTAACTTCTGATCCGAAGTTAATGCATGTACACATCGCAAATTAGCCATGCATTGTCATTTCCTTTTTTTTCTTCTAAGATTTAAAGGTGTGTCATTATAACTATACTGCGTAGTGGAAAGTGCTCCTTTAAAGCACTAACCTAAGCGGTAATATATGGTATATGCCAATACCCTTGCTAAGAGAAACGTGAGCAAGCACCGATGTCGTATTCTTACGATCCGTGTCACGCAGTGTACATAACAAATATATTGTAAAAAAGGGGGATCGGTGGTCGAGTGGGCTAGCGCACACCAGGGGCCCTAATCTGGACACTTGGCGAAAACGTCGGCGAGAAATCTGGCGGCCCCGATTGGCCAACTCCGCACTTGACCTTGGCGCCTGCCAATCAGAGCCGCCGGATTTCTCGCCGTCTTTTTCGCCAAGTGTCCAGATTAGGGCCCCAGCTCGGAGCACGTGGAGCGAAAGCTCGCGCTGCAGAACCCGGGGATCCTGGGTTCAATCCCCACCCCTGCCCGTTTCGATCTCGATGAGCATCGTACCGGCGTGCGGTCGTGTATCACTACTGCGTGGTGCACGTTAAAGACCCCAGGCTAGCGATTGTACTGCACTGGCTAAATTGCTCATCTACAGCGAGTGACTCGTCGCAACTTTAAAAAATGGCTGACCAACGACTCGCTGTATAAATATCCATACAACCCCAATTATTATATTGTAAAAAATAATAAACATGCACTGTTAAACATATAAAAACACCGTTTACCGCTGGTTTCATCTGTAATAGTTTCATAACATGCTAAGTAAAGATAGCTTAATTAGCAATCATATACCATGAAATGATTACACAAATGCGTATAAGTATAGCAAAAATGTGAACATGTATGAAAACATGAAACATTAAACTACCATTTATCTCGAGACTTTTCAACTCATTTAGAGAGAGAGAGAGAGAGAGAGAAGTGTTGAAAAGAAAGAAATCCTGGAACTTATTAACCACACCGTCGATTAGGGGCAAGACAGATCCCACCTTATTTAGATAGCGAACGTAGTAAGTACACAGATATGAAGAAGCATTATAAGTAGGTTTTCATAATCTGCAGCTTATTTTTACAAATTGTCGTTGTTGTTGTTGTTTTTATATGTATATTTGTCGTACCAGTAATGGACACATTGGACTCTATGTGGCTTAGGAGCTGCAGTACTTAAAAATTAAACGCTTGCCACAATTTGTTCTAATTAGCAGCAATTAATAGGCTCTATTTTCCAACCGCATACAGGAGCGGTGCTCATACCAGTTTCAAGCTTTCAGAAAAGACAGCGAGTATTCAATCTAGCACCCTCCGTCACGTATTTCTCACTAAAAGGAGGGCTAAAACTAGATAAACTATGCGTTCTAATTTCGGCTCAGTTAGTACCAGTCGCGTTGTCCACGGATTCGTTTTGGTCTAAAGCGAGTCGGACACGTACAAACGGTTTATCAAAACCTTCCCATTCATACAATGACCGTCAAACCTGCGACGTTCTAATAGGGTCACGGCAGAGAGAGAACATCACGCGCTCCACTGCTAAGGGAGCGCGTGATGACATTAACTTGAGCTAGCAAAGTACTCCTAATTAATGTTGCCGATGGCAGTCTCCACCAAAGTTCTGTTTGAAAACAGAGAGGGTGATCCACCTCATTCCCTCCGCAAATAAAACAAAAATATGCCTCCCCCTCGCCCCCATCGGGGTCTGTCACAGTCAAGGCTGGTTCACACACTTGCGACTGCTTACAAACGAGTGTCTTAAAACCTCTTGCGATCTCTTACAAGAACACACTCGTCTCCACCTTTCGGGTAACACTTGGCATTTCCGCATATATGTATATATATATATATATATATATATATATATATATATATATATATGTGTATTTTTTTTAACACCATTTCTTTCTTTTTTTCTTTTTTCTTAGGGGGGGGGGGGGAGGCTTGGAAAACGTTTGACAAAACCACCATTTCTCATTAATGCACTTTTGATCTCGCAAATGCTGCAAAACCCTGGCTCTAGCTAAAAGTTTCAGGGCCACCTCGTGGATGGCGCCAGCCTGCCAATGTCTAGTCGTAAGAGATAGCATGAACTCAGTCGTAAGCAAACGCACGTGTGTGAACGGGTTTTTACACACAGCCGAGAAATGACTGTTCATGCGCCGCAGTGGCAAGCAGGACGTCGTCGCCGCGGCCTTCAGGCACCTATAGTCGGTGATAGGTCAAGAACGAAGCGGAAGCTCCTCCCAACTCTTTCCCCTTCGGCAGAGCGAACGTTGGGGAGAAAGTAGCCCCCTCTCCAGCATTCGCTCCGCTAAAGTGGAAAGAGGTGGGGGGAGCTTCCGCTTCGTTCTTGACCTGGCACCGACTATACGTCCCAAATTGCAATTCCGCAGACGCACGAAGCGAGCCCCCCTATATAAGCACCGCGATCTCAGCGCCTCGGTGCGGTTCGCCGGTTCCAAAGTGCCGCTTCCCAGCAGGACCTCGAAACCCTCTCAGCGTCTCCAGCCAAATCAAACCGATCGCGGCGGCGGCCATCTTTCGAGAGGACGGCGGAAAGCTTTGCAGCCGGCCTCTTCCACATCTCGGCTTCGCAGCCACCACCCCAAGACGTTCGGTCGGCTCGCCCAAATTACAACCCCCGGTGGCCAGAACGGTCGGACACATTTGTCACGGGAAGTAGCCTCGCTGTGCGACGCAGGCGCCTTCGTCGGCCTGGGGAGGGGAGGCAGGGCTCAAGCGGCAATTAGCGCGACCAGAGGAACCGAGGCGCGACATCTGGCGGTGGCCACGGCGGCCGGTGGCTTCGCCAGTCGTCCTCGCGTACTGTTACACCCCAGCTCCCTCGAACTAAATCGCGGGCGCTAAACCGCTTCGACGAATAACGGCGCTGAAGTTCAAGACCTTTCGAGTCGAAAACGCAATCTGCACAGGGACAATGAGAGTGACTTTTGGCTCGTTCATTGTCCTCGAGCGGATCGCGTTTTCGACTTAGGGTCTGGTCATTCGCTGAACGCGCTCCGTGAATTTACGTGATCGGCCCGCCTCACGCTCTGCAGCAAAACAGACGCACAGGCATTTTTTTTTTTTTTTTTTAATGTAGATGTCTCAAAATCAAGCTGCTTTTGAGACTTCCATGCGGTCCGTACTCCTTGTTTCGTCTCTAAACAAAATAAAATAACTCTATAAAAACGCAAATTGCGAAGAAAATATATCCAAGTTCGTTTTCCGTTTACTTTTTAGCCTTTAGAGTACCCATAAGTAGAAATAAAATTATATTTCCCTTTATGCATCAACAGACTGTTATTATCCATAAAAATAAAGACTTAATAACGAATGTAATAAATTTGAAGCCATTCACGTTATGGAATGTTCTGACAACCTTTCTGGGAGATTTCAGACATAAACGTCGCTACATCCCGCGCACAAGAGGACTTTTCTCTTTCCTTCCTTTATATCCCAAACTCCCTCTAGCTTCCTTTTTTCTTTTTTTTTTTACGGGACAATGATTGTGTTATGTCTAGGATTCCCTCGTTTTCTCTCCCCCGGCACTTGGTTCATTTTCCTTCCCCGGTATACAAGGGGAGTGTGAAAAACCTCGGAGTATCCCTTCGAAGAGCGATCGATGGCCCCAGTCGAAACCCAGGTCCACCGGCCCAAAGCCTAAGCAGTGAAGGCCGGGAGAGGGGCGAGAGGTTCTTCCTTCCGGCTTTCCTCCTCTCTGCCCTCTCTTCCTTCCGTAGTTTTGTGTCTCGCTTGTCTCGAGATCTCCGGGCTACTTTTGTTGCACCACTTTTTTTCTCTTTCATTAATTACTCCCGGAGACTGCTCTTTGTGGCGTGCGGATCGATCGACAGAACCACCATGAGCAAGCGAAAAAAAAAAAAAAAGTTGGAAAATAAAAGCGGGCAATCGCAATTAAAAAAAAAAAAACGCGTAATACAATTTTGTCTTTTTTTTTTTTCCCTCCAGGTTTAGAGAGAAGTTCCAAGAGTGGATAGTGTTGCCTTTTTTATTTTTTATTTTTTATCGCGAAACGCATTAAGGGCCTAATAACACTCAACGAGGACACGCTGTTGTTATATAACATGTGCGCAGTGAGCGGAGAACAATTATCGGCTCTAGTATTTCCTACGCCTTCTAGCAAATCGACAAACTCGAGATACTTTCAAGCCAGCGCTTATTATACTTGCTGGCTCTCAAAGAAGACATTGTTGGCGCAGGGCTGTCCCAGCCTGCAGCGCTTTCACTGAAGAATTGACAGACTGCATTAGCGCATACAGAGCATATAGAAAAGGCGTTGCGTGGACTTCCTTAAAGTAAACTAATAATCGTTTTGGTCTGTCGCCGGAACCGGTGTTAGCCAAAGGTGAATGTAGGAATTACACGGTCTACCTTATCCTCCAATGAGCACTTTTTTTTCCCCCGTTTTGCGTGGAAACACTGTTTTTGGGTATATGAATGAAACAGTAGAGAATTTTAGTAGATCGTACGCTGCGGAAATCGGGCCCAGCGTGAGCGTGCTCAATGCATGTTTCAAAGTGACGGCACGAGCTCCCGCTGCCCGTTTGCAGCGCAAAGTTCTACCGTACCTAGCGTACGGTTTACTAAAAGTCCCTATTCATATCTGGCCTCCAACTTTGCAAAAGGCAAAACCAAATTAGCTGTTAGTTGTTTACACGTCGTGACCTTGGTCCGCCAGGGTTCGGATACAATGGCACACGCCAAAGATGACAAATGTAGCCACTGCAGTATACGACTGCTACAGTGGATGCAAAGGGCAGGGCGTCTCTCTTGGATGCCCGTCATCCAGCACGCGCACGCTGCCTTCCGTCGTGCTTCGGCCGCGCATGCACGCTCGGGGCTCACGAGACGCCCAAGCGCTGTCGAAGGCGGGAAGCTTGCGCTGGGGGTGGGACAACTGAAGCTCCTTCCTGCAGTTCTCACCCTGCCTGTGACCAGAGTCCGCGGACGCGCCGGGAACTGATCGCACCAAACTGCTTGTGCGACAGTTTATTGGGCGAGCCGTTTTCTTTTTCTTGATACCCGTATTTTTTGTTCCACATGCGCTGCCTTGAACATCGGCATGCATGCTTCATTCTCTCAGCTTGGAGCGGTTCAATCCCCACCCCTGCCCGTTTCGATCTGGATGAGCATCGTACCGGCGTGCGGTCATGTATATCACTAGTGCGTGGCAGTCTTGGGTAGTATCGCGATAATGCAACTTGTTATTAGATGCGGAGCATCTCTTGCTCGGGTCTATGTCCCGCGGCGTCGGCGTTGTAGTCGGCACTCGAACTACGCACGCGCAACTCTCCTCCTTCCCTCTCGCCAACAGCTGCGCGTTACTCTCTCCGCTCTCTCTCTCTACCAGCTGCGTGCACTGCGCGTGCGTTCGCTTCTCCTCACACCGCGCGCGCACGCGCAACTCTCCTCCTCTAGTCTCCTCTCCTTCAAGTGTGAAAAAAAAATAAACGGCGAGCGGCGAGCGTTCCAAGTTTCTCTGCCGCGAGCCGCGACGAAGGCTCGCGTAGGGGGTAACGCTAGGGCAGTCGGTGGCGCCATCTCTCGACGTCAGCACGCAACTGACTCTTTCCTCGGAACCAACACGATGCTCCGCATCACCCCATGGTTCCCCTCGGGAAGATGGTGTAATTTTTTTTTTTTTTTTTTTAATAACGTTTAACTGTAACTCGATACATTTTTTAAGTAAATGTAACGATAACTTAAATACTTTTTTTAAAAAGATTATCTAAAAGGTTTCCGCAAAGATACATATACTTTTCACGAAAAAAATGACCCTATTTTGCGAACACTGCAGCGGGTTCGAGCATGTGTGGAGGTAGGGCCCGCATTAGAAGCGACAAAATAAACCAAAACTCAAAGCGTTTTTCGTCGGAGCAAATTGTCACCGCAGAGGGCAAACGTTTTTCGCCTTTTTTGTTTTTATTTATTTATTGCGCGGAAACGCGCATTTAGCATTTCCTTTATTACAACCTTTCTGTGCGTGGCTCTCTCTCGCCCCATCTTCACCCTTTCCGGCCTCATCGAACACCCGCGCCTCTTCAGCCAAGCGACAGAGCCACCTCGCGGAAACACGCGACGCGAAGACACCTAACGGTAAACTGTTTCACGCCGAACGAGAGCCTGTGTCGTCGGTGGCGCAGCAGTCGCGGCGACAGCTTTCTTTGCAAAAGCGAGTCGCCACCAGTAGTGTCTGACCGGTGCTACAACCGATGTTTTGACTGGTCGACTTACCCCTTCCCAGGGGCCGTGACCCCGCGATCCCCGGTCGTGTCTTTTGTTCTGCGTTGCATAGAAGAAAATAAAAAGAAAAGCGGAATGCATTCCCAGACGACTTTGTGTTGCTTTCGTTCACTCCTTTCTTGATACTAACGGTCTTCTCCACTTTATTCGGTTCAAAATGATTTAGCCTTGTGCTCCCGCCTCCCTATTATTGTAATGGACCCGTCTGTTCATGGGTATCTCCCTCTCCTGTCAGCCGACAAAGAGAAGGCCACAAGAAAGAAGGAAAATAGTTGGATGGTAATTAATCGTTATCGCTCAAACAAGAGGCTGTCATGAGTGACGGTCCTGAGTGACCATCAGCAGGTGTCACCGTGGCCCGGCTATAAAATGCAATTTTACCTCGTCGAACATAGTGGCGATAACTTCGCTGCTCGCTGCAAACACTGCAAAAAAAGTATACGCAGCCGGGAGGTCCTCTTCCTCCAACCTTCCCAAGCACCTCGGAGTGAGTTTCGACTTTCATTTCTGGACACTACCACAAGGCATGGTGACAGAACGATAGAAGGCTGGAACCTCGACAGCGCTCTCTAGCCTCAACGACTTTCCCACCATTAGCAAAGTTTTTTTTCTCCGCTTGAATCCATTCGTTTAGCGCACCCGTTGACCACCTCTTTAGCAAGGGATGTGTTCAGCATGAATCCCGGACAAAAGCTCACCGGACAAAAGCTCACCGGACAGAAGCTCACCGGACAAAAGCTCACCGGACAAAAGCTCACCCATTTTTTAACAGACCCGGACAAAAGCTCACCAGGAGATAATTTCATGTTGGTCTTATAGAGAAACCAAGGTTAGAGAAAAAGGCGATGAGCCTCCTTTTAGCGAATTCGGCCACCGCGAAGCGGCGTGTACGGATAAGTCAGGTGAGTTAACATTTTTGTAATGAGCCGCCGCAGACTGCCGCCGCCAAGCGGCGGGAGCGCAGCAGGGGACTTGGGTTAACACGCTCACCAGTGATACACGCGCGAAGTAGAAAAGCCTTTTTTTAAACCGCGTCCCCTTTTCGATAAACGGCATATCTCTAAATTGGGGCTCTACTTTCTCTAAACCCTGCTTTAATAAAACGTGCCCGTTTTCTAAAACATGTTTCGAAGAAATGGCATTCGATCATCCGTAGTAAATCCTTGCGTGGGATGGGGTACAAGTTCACCTAAAAATGGTGCAATGTCCATTGCCACCGCGTTTTATTTTAGCCCATGTTTCGCCCTGGTAGCGAAAAAAAAATGAGGTGAGCTTTTGTCCGGGTTTGTGAAAAAACGGGTGAGCTTTTGTCCGGTGAGCTTCTGTCCGGTGAGCTTCTGTCCGGTGAGCTTTTGTCCGGTGAGCTTTTGTCCGGTTACCGTTCAGCATCAACAGGGTAAAGGGAAGTTATCCTTGAAAAGCAGTTGCTGTTGCGTTACAACATGAACTAAATAATTTATTACTTAGTCCATCTTGTAGCAAAGAATCAAACGCTCTGATTCACGAAAGTTGTGCGACGGTAAAAATATATATCTCAAAAAGTGAAATGAGTGAGAGTTCCAAATGAATATAAATCCTAGTAAATGTGTATTGCCATCAATGTCTTCATAGCTAATTTTAAAAAAAAACGAAAGTATCTTATAAGCAACTAAGATACAATGACGAAGTAACTGTAACTGTAACACATTACTATTATTTTAAGTAACTGTAACTGTAACTTAAAACATTTTTGACAAGTTATTTGTGACTGTGACCAATTACTTTTTAAATGTAACTTAACTAAAACTGCTGCGTGGTGCACGTTAAAGACCCTGCATGCTAGCGGTTGTACCGCACTGGCTAAATTGCTCACCTACAGCTGAGACACCGGACGCCCACTGAGGCAAACTAACTTCCGGCTGTATAAACACACTCCAATAGCTTGGAGGGCAATAAAGGCCACGGGTGCCAGATCTAAGCTATATACCGTTCAATGTCTATAAATTTACAGCCCAGCACGCGCATGTTGATATCGCTTCGGAAAGCAGCAAAACACGCGTCATAAGAACGAATGCTGAAAAAATCACCGGCCACAAGAAGGTTTCTAGAATGGTACAGCTGAATTCTTGACCAAAGCTGTAGGCTTCGACGCGCAGACCACGGTATGAGCATGGAGCGCCGCAGGTCCGCAGACCCCGTTCCCGAGATCTGTCCGCCGTGTGAATGCCTTAAGCAACCAGGTCCTCGCTGATGAGTCGGTGGCCTACATCACGTCGTGCAAACTAGCCGAGAGCAATATCCAGCGCTTTGAGCCTGAGCATAAACGCCGTAACTTGGACTCTTCTACTAACTCAATGACGCGGCGAGTCGTAGGTCGGCCGGTCGCGCACTTAAGGAGCTGGCGGAGACGATCAGGCCCGTCCTAATAAAATCAGCTTCGGCGAACCCACCGACAGAATGCGGCCCTGATTACAGCTCGCTGCCTGATTACAAACCTGGAGCCGCAAAGGCGCTCGCCTAAAGGATGCCCCGCAGCAATGCGCGAATAACTCGGGCCAGGAAAGGGGTGGAACCAGGAAACTCGATGGTGAGGCTACTGACTTTTTGTCCGCGCGCCAACAACGCGCCGCAGCGTCAATTTTGAACGACTTGAACACTAAAAAAAAAAAAACACTTGAGGCGCCGGGATGATTAAAACCGCCATCAGCACGAAAAGAAGGGCGTCAGAGAAACTAACAAGTATCCAGGGCCCGTTTGCTCGAAGCGCTTAACTTTAACCGCGGTAAAAAGTTAACCGCATTTCCCAACTAGGGGGAATTTTAGGTCACGTGATCGGCAGAGTAAGGATGGCGGGGAAACATGGCGGTGCCCCTGCGAGCGAGCACCACTCGCTTTGGAAAATTATATGTCGTAGTAGCTGCACTATCGGGCGAGTTGTCAGCAATGAAATGGTGCCGGAGGTTTTCGCTTTGCCTTACCTCACTTAAATCGCAAAGCATGAGCATTGACCTCGCCGCATTTTTTTAGATAGTCTTTCGAGTCTGGATATTCCTAAGCCTAAATGAACGCGGTAATTGTCGACATGGCAACGTATTTAGAATACTATAGTGGATTGCCTTGACTCAATCGCCCGGGTATTGATTTCACGCAGAAGCAGACAGAGTCCCAATAGACATTCTTGCTAAATTTCCCATGCACCGAGGTGCATGCTAAGAGTGTAGTTACACGCGCTGCACGTGCTGGCGTCTGCAGTAGTAACTGTTCTAAAGCAAAAGCCTAAAACAAATTTTGCCATGCACGCGCGTTCGTCAAAGGCTTATTATAATTATTTACTTCGAAACTTTTGTACGGGGAAGGCGAGAGCGCGAATTGTAGAATTACATTTTGAGCATTCTCCTCGATGCTTGGTTAATTTAGTAATACACTCTAAAAAAAGCCCGTGCGTCTACTTTCCCGCACAACACTCAGAGAGCAAATCGCCGCAACTTACACTCTAAGAAATGCCTGTACGTCTACTTACCCGCAAAACACTCAAAGAGCCAGCCTCTGCGATCTGCGAAATCAGCTCAGCGAGTGATGAGACGGAACATCTATTTAAACCTCAAAATGAAGTCTGCGCTGTGGCATTACGCAATACAAAGCGTCATGCTGCATTGCGTAATGCCACAGCGCAGACTTAATTTCTAGGTCTAAACAGATGTTCCGCCTCATCATTCGCTCAGCTGATTTCGTAGATCACAGAGAATGGCTCTTCGAGTGTTTTGCGGGTAAGTAGATTCGCAGACATTTCTTAGAGTGTACGGAGGGAGCTCAGCAAATGACGATGCCGAAACATACGTTTAGACCAAAAAACGCAGATGAGTTGTGACATTAAGCAATGCAAGCGTAACGTTTTGCATTGCTTAATGTCACAACTCAGATTGCGTTTTTGGTCTAAATATATGTTTCGGCACCGTCATTCGCTGAGCTGCCTCCGTACGTTGCGTGATTGGCTCTCCGAGTGTTGTGCGGGAAAGTAGACGCAAGGGCTTTTTTTTTAGAGTGTCGGTCTATTTTAACTGGAGCCGAATTACACGGTTTTCAATTTATGACGGTTTTATAAACAGTTTTTACATGCTGGCCAATCATGCTGCCGGTGTACCACCCGCCTTTCACTGCTGACTTCTTCCTCGTCGTTGCTAGGGCTGAACTTCGTCGTCCTCTTTCGAACTTGGAACGGAATTGCAACGAGGCTTGTCTTCACTTAAGACAGCCAAACATTGAGAAATTTTCTAGACAAGGGTTAATTTAGTCTGACTTTACCCAATATCTGTACCACGAGCAACAAAAAGTGTTCCTTTAGCTCAAATATAGGCCGCACTACGTCGCGAAAACCCGGCAGCGCGCGCACTTGGGTCTCCCATTTTCGGGAACTTTTCCACGAAAGCCACTTATACTCGCTACAACCAGTAGTTGACACCAGCTACCACCCTATAATAAACAAGGAGCTATCGCTCACCCAGCCCTCGTCAAACTTGGCTAGGTGCTTGTAAATACCTAGTAGAGAAGGGCGGTAAACTTTTTGACGCAATTAAAGTTAACCAGCTTCGAGCAGACGAGCCCAGGTGTCAAGACCGGTACTTCGGGGACAAAGGACAAAAAAAACAAAAAAAAAAACAAATAGGGGTAAACACAAAATAATTTACTTTCAACATCAGTTGGCCGACACTTGGACCTAAAACGACGGGCTAAAGGTATAGAGACGAGGATCAATGTTATCGTTGTTGTTCTTTTCTTTTTTTATCTCACAGTTTTTGCCTATACATCAATATAGTAGAAATCTCCGGGGCAACTGCTCTGCGAGGGAAAGATCTTTTTTTATCTTCAGTGCAAGTCACAGAGGATAAAAAAAAAAAAAAGTCGCCCCTTTATCGTACTATCGTGGCAAAGGCAGTAATAACACAATGGGATGTGTTAGTGCAGAGAAACTGTATACATGGAGAGACTGGATGGCGCGAATGGCAGAATCCGGCGCCGGCATGAGATTGCAGCGTTTTCTGAACAGTCTCACCCGCTCGGTTCAGGAAAGGGAGTACCCTTCGAAGGCTCCGTGCGCACGGCTGACCTCGCAGGCCTGTGCCGTGCACGGTAAGCACGTGAGTGCTCCGTGGATGTCTTACTTGTTAGTGCATCTTCTGCGGTGGCAACTTTCTCAGAGCGTGCTGTTGGAGTGTGACACGCAGTAGACGGAGCGTGCGGAAAACAGAACAATTGAAACGCGGCGGCGACGAGCAGAGCTTTGGCGCCAGCTTGCTTTTCTGCCGCTGTCTTTAGCACTTTTCTGTGGGGAGCACGCTCGTTTCACGGAGGAGAGCGACGCCGGGAGTAACACTTAGTCACTCGAGGAAGACGTTCGTCTGGCTCCATAGTTACCACTACAACTCAGTTGGGAAACTGCCATAGAGACTGTGTTGAAAAAGAAGCTACGATCCGTACTTGAGAACCGAACTAAAGTAAAACCCCTTCATGTTTCAAAAGTAGCGCAATGTGCGTCGATAAACGAGTCACGTGCGACGTGCAGCCCTTGGGAAGATCATGGTGGCACCGCGCAGCACTGAGCTAGATTTCAGACGCCATGTTCTTCCCAGAAAAGGCGCACAGCACGCGTCTCGAGCATTTCCACAACAATGAATGGCGCCACTTTTCCCAGGATAGAGGGGCTTTAAACTATACTTCGTTTCACCTTATCTGCGAGCGAAGCCAAAGCTAGAAGCGCGAGACCAGCGCTTTTTGCGTTTCTCCCCAGCTCGCGCGCTCGAGCAAAGCCTGAACGCACGGAGCTTCCGTGCTCGCGCTTCCAGCTTTGCCTACGCTCGCACATAAGGTGAAACAAAGTATAAAGGCGATCGCAACGCCGCCATTTCTCCTGCAGTGGCCACTCCGGGAACTGCACAGCTGGACGCATTGGGCGCGTTCAGTAGCGGCTCCCTTAGCTCCGAACGGAGTCACTCGAGTTGGAGTCATCGGAGTGCCTACTGAACGGCAAAAAAAGCTGCGGCTCCAAACCTGCTTCTACGCAATTTCCGCTTCCTCCCCTGTGCCAGACGGTCCCCGAATAAACTGGAAGCAGACGATGGCGAGCACGATCGCTTTTATTTGACGCCGGTATCGAAGAAGTCTTGACAAGGTCGTTGAAGAAAAAGCGAGTGACTGTACACATCAGCGCTGCTGTTCGAAGCGATGCAACGCGATCGAGCTCTTCGCTTGGCGGTGCAAAGGCAGCTACTGTTATAAAAACCGACAAAAACGTCGTCAGCACACGCAAAATATAGAGCTCGGCGAATCTACGCGGCCGGTTGCGATACTTTTATACGGCCATACGTTTGTTCTGCCGTTCGTAACAAACTTCCTATAAAATGTATTCGTATACACACGGGAAGTTCGGCCGCGCTCGGCGATCAAGGTTTTGTCGGCCGAAGCGAGCGTCAGCCAACGTGCGCCCCGATCTAGGTACGCAAACATAACATAAATCGGGATCATGGCCTGCGTGAGTGTCTAACCGGCTACCGAATTCGCGTTCATACCCTGCCTTTGCTCTGTTCAGCGGTTCAGCGCGGACAGGACTATCGTCGATATTCACCGAGTTTCCGTGCAACGGCGATCAAGACACGGCGTCAAATGAACGTTTACGTTGTTTATTAGCATATTCAAACCAAACAAAATATGGTGTTATGCATTTTCCGAAAAGAGCCTTACCTGGAAAAGAAATTCGAACACGGTATTCGTCTTACCTTGAGCACTTTTTATTAACAAAAGCGAGCAAACCGCACACCCGCGACAGAACCGACGCAGCTTATCCCGCCATTTTGTTAGTTTTTTTTCTCTTTTAGCGCCGGAAATCGTCACCAGTCAGGAAATGACGTCATCTTTAGCTCCTTTGACTCTACGTACACCGTCTCCAGACTCGGTGCTTCGGAGCTTGACTCCGAAGCCCCGGAGTTACGTGCACCGGAAGTGACTTTTGGCCGTCCAGTGGAAGGAGTCAGTGACTCCTTGACTCCGGGGCCGCTACTGAACGTTCAGGTCGAGTCGGGCAAAGGCCGGTGGCGCCATCTCGCAGTGCCATTTCGCAGTAGCTGTATAAATCAACTTTCATGTTTTGCTTCGTCGCTAAAGGGGGTCGCTGTCATCGCATTTAGTTTGGTCTCGGTGGACGCGAGCGGTCACGGTTTCAAGGGTGAGTTTCCCAAGTGAGTGTTTTAGTAACGTTGGCTGGCTCTAATGCTGTGTCAGCGTTCGGACTGCAGTCGGCTTATCGACTTCCGAACCTGGTTAGAACCGGAAATGATTAGATGCCATATATATAAAAAAAGACTGGTAAATTACAAGGCTGAGAAGACGAATGCGCTCAGTGTAACAAACAATAAAGTCTTGTCGGAAAAAAAAAGAAGTTGAGAAACACTATTTTTTTAAGTTATAAAAATCAATTTACATACCCACGCGACACCCCGATCAATGCATACTTTCAAGAAGCATAGACAGGCGAGCATAGAAACCGCGCAGCGAGCTGGTTGTGAAACGACATCGTTTAACCTCTAGTACCCTTGCTACACGGGCACACTTCACTGCAGTTACGCTAAGCCACAGTTACCACACAATACTTGCGGACGCCATTCTGTGGCTATGCAGTCACAGCTGTAGGCACACGTGTGCTTGAGCACCTTGAGCACCCACAAAGCAGTGCTATACCCTCGGATAGCTGAAAGCTGAAATAGCTATTCGAGGGTATAGTGCGGTAACCGTGGGGACGCGTAACAGCAGTTAAAGGTGAGTTAACTGCGGTTAAGGTTGCCCGTGTAACACCGGTATAAGAAAAGCGAAAGAAAACAATATAGATCCAAGTATGTTTTAGAGCGCAGCTTTTATGCGCCCGTTTCCGGCTTGAGCGGCGTCGCCGTCGCCGTCGGCGTAACCGCGCGTTGCATTATGAGACGTTTCCCATAATGACGTCACACGTGACGTCACGAGGGTCACGATGACACCACGGGATCACTAGGGTCACGAGTGACATCACGAAGGTCACTCGTGAAGGCCTCGATGAATGTCCCGAGAAACGTCACTAGGGTCACGAGTGACGTCACGAGGGAGGAGGGAAGAAGGGAAGGAGAGGAGGACGGGAGGAGAAGGAGGGGAGGAGGAGAAGAGTAGGAAGTAGAAGGAGGAGGGGAGGAGGAGAGGGTACGGTGGAGAAGGAGAGGATACTCTCCTCTCCGTACCCTCCCCTCCTCCTCCTCAAACTTTGCGCTCTAATTGGGCATTACAGGGAATTGTAAACGTCTTTCATTTTTTTTTTCTTTTTGGAGTTTTTAGACATTGTGGAATAGACTTCTTCGGGAAGTTAGGCAATACGGCGAACAAGTCGGCGAAAACGCGCCTCTCTGCGCATGAGAGAGGAGGTGCAAAACAAAAATTTAGAAGGATTGATCACGTGTGCGACCAAGCTGAGGCTCAACACACAGAGGTCTCTCGGTGGGTAAGCAACATATCGGCTCCGAACTCTTTGTTTATTGTTGTGCCTCTGACTGTTGTTAGTAAACAAAAACACCGTACTTCTTTTCTTCTCGAAGGCTGAGAGCTTGATCGTAAGAAAACGGTGGATTTTCGCCATCCGCAGAAAAGCCCAAGGCAGAAGTCATCTCTACGACTCCAGTACCCGCATGTAAAACGAATCTTGGCACGTGCCGTCTTTGTTTACAAATATATATATTCAGCTTGTATAAACTCTGCGGTGCGTTGAGAGCATGAAGAGATCTCACGAACGTATGAGAACTCGGTCGGGTATTACCCGTTAGAACTGAATGTAATATCGACGCGTTTTGTCCGTGATCGGCATAGTGATCCCGTTCCAAGGTATACATGAGCAGCTACATGCCCATCAGATGCCTCCCGAAGGGTGAAACGAACATCCTCACACCGACCCAGAAAGGGCGCAGAGAAAACAATCAAACGGAGAGCTCGGACTGGAATATTTCTTTTCATCGTCCCAGTCTTCCTTCTGGGCTTCTGTAGCGCACTGTATCAATTCCCCGATCGCCTGTTCCACTTCCTCCGGACAGTGAACAGAGCCAGCAGCAGGGGGGGGGGCACGGGCTTCACCGCCAGCTTACCAGTTCAAAGAGGGCTCCCTATAAATATTTCATTACGCCGCCGTTTCTTCAGATGCGAGCCAATCCAATATTCTCGTCGCGTGCCATCAAAACTTGAAGCGCAGCGTATCGGAGGGCGAGAGACAAAAGACTCGCACTAAAACCAGGACACGCAATGTCGCCAGCGGTATCAGCGGTCCGTTCGCGTTTGATATCTCCAAACGTAGCGTCGGTAATGCGCGCTTTTAATTATGCAACGCACGGCTCGCACGACTTATTGGACATGAGGGAAAAAGTTGTCCTAACAAAGTTGCGCTTCGCCCCGCAATCAACTTTACGGCGTCGGCGCGTGGAGCTCTAGAAAGAACGCTCTCGCGAAGTCTCCAGATCTAAAGTGTGTTAGCATTTCTTCAAGTACGCTAGTTCTCGAAAGTCGAGAGCTGTCTTTTTTTTTTTTTTTTTTACGGGGAAAAGAACGCTTATACGTTCTTTTCAACTGAGACTATAAAACTCGGGTCAGACTTCGGCCAATTTAGTAGATTATTTTCGCTCTTCCTTGAAGCCAATATGCGAGGCCTCGTATCTGATGTAGTATATATTTATTTGTACCTTAAAACTGTAATAAAAATGTTTTTAACAAAACACGCTAGATTAAAAGTCAAAATTAAAACAAAAACATTTTAGTCGAAAGTTTTTTTTTTTTTTTATATATAAAACTTTCTCATTAATTTTATTCATCTGAATTTAAGAACCCCCCGGTTTAGAGAGAAAACCAAAATACAATTGGTCTAAAATTATATATATATCCGTGTGTGTGGGCAGCTTTCAGTGATGAGCTTACACCAGCGATGCGTCGGAGGCTCTTTTAAACGAGCGTCGTCCCTTATGAAAACTGACCATATTCCTGTCTTTGTACTCATCTCAACCGAGGTCTCGTAATGAATATATATCTTCCCTGTCGGTCCACGAATGAAACAATTCTGATCGATAAAATGTCATACATGATTATTCGATTAACGTATTGTCTTCGATTTTGGTAAAAAAAAAAAAAAAGTTAACGATAAACAGAACAAACAATTAGCATCTGCAATGGTATACCAGTGTAATTACAGTTTCATTATCATAAACAATTGCACACACGTTGAATTTGATTGGTTAGTTCAATTCGTTTTCTAATTTAAACGCCAATCTTCCTGCAAATATTTAATCCTTTAATGTATTCTCGACTTAAAACGCCCATTGGGCTTTACATAAGGCGAGGAAAATAAAATAACACATTCAAAGCAATTAAAAAAACTAACTTAAAGGTTGCTATGTCATCATCATGATGACATAGTTGTCATCATCATCATGTAGTGGTAGTTTTTTATAGTGAATAACTACCATAACAAATCCGAAACGAGGAACGATAAAAAAAAAACGGACACAACACAAAAGACCTTGTGTGTTGTGTCCGTTTTTTTTTTCCCTATTTTTGTTGTTGTTCCTCGTTTTGTGTTTATAATGTAAGTTGAGAATGTTGCAAGTGCAGCTCTAAAGAGAGATGATTCCTGAATAATTGCAATGTTATCAGGAAGAGAATTCCATTCAGAAATGGATAATTGAAGACGAGAAAGTCTAAAGAGGTTTGTTCTTGGTGTGACAAATTGAAGTTTCTAAGAATTTTCAGAACGTGGGGATATGTGTAATGCAGTCGGACAATAGGAATGGTAATACAAGGTGACAGGTGTGTATAAAAAGAAAAGAAAATATCCAAGTCTGGATTTTTTTTTTTTTTTCTCTACGCGAGGAGAGCAATACCAAGTTTGTTCTTAAGTTCTGTGTTGCTTGTGTGTGTGCAATTTTTGAGAATGAAGTGAATGGCTCTGTTTTGTACGGATTCTAGTTTTTTTTTTTTTTTTGTTTTTTCTTTAAAGTAAGACTGATCAGGGTTCCATATTCATGTTACAGATGCATAATCTAGCTGAGGTCGGATGAGGGCAATGTGAGCTAAGAGTTTTGTTTCCCAATTGGCCATGTGCAGCTGTGTTGCCGAATCGTGGGAAATTTCCAACCTTGTGTTGAAAGCCTAACGCCAACACTCTAAGAAATGCCTGCGCGGCTACTTACCCGCAAAACACTCGAAGAGCCAACCTCTGCGATCTAGGAAATCAGCTCAGCAAATGATGAGACGGAACATCTGTTTACACCTTAAAATGAAGTCTGCGCTGTGGCATTACACAATGCAAAGCTTCGTGCTTGCATCGCGTAATGACACAGCGCAGGCTTCATTTTTAGGTCTAAACAGACGTTCCGCTTCATCATTCGCTGGGCTGATTTCCTAGAACGCAGAGATTGGCTCTTCGAGTGTTTTGAGGGTAAGTAGACGCGCAGGCATTTCTTAGAGTGAAGGGCTATAGATAAACTTAATTCGAATGCATGTAAAATATGCATTTTTAAAACCAAACATATCTCTTACTTTATTTGCGTTCGAGTCTATAGTTCCCCGTTGTCCCCTGGAGCTATGTTTGTGAGAAATCTCCCACGATTTGGCAACACAGATTTGTGCAGTGTTCGTCTTATGAAGCCGAGGCTGGTTTGCATTTGCGGTTATGTGATTGCTATGGGTTTCTCAAGAGAGCTTTGATGTGAAATAAACCATCAGATATGTGAATGTGTGTACATGTTCAACGGGCGCATCAAAGAAAGATAGTAGTTAAATGCAACTGTATTTCGCTTATTGTTAATATTCAGGAATTGTGTTTTGTAAATATTTATCTGCCTCTGCCACTTTTTGCATCAATTTTTAGAGCGCAGCTCTTAGGCGCCCGTTTTCGGGTTGAGCGGCGTCGGCGTAACCGCGCTAAATTTAGTCGAAAAATTGACGTCACGTGACCTCAACACCAATTCATTTCCCCGCTAAATTTAGCGGGAAACTGAATTTGTTCATAGGTGAAGTGACACCAAGTCATGTGACGTAATTTTCCCCACTAAATTTAGCGGGGAAACTGAATTGGAGGAGGAGGGAATGGAGGAGGAGGAGGAGGGGAAGACAAGGAGGGGAGGGGGAGAGGGTACGGAAGAGGAGGAGGGGCATAACCTCCCCTCCATACCGTCCCCTCCTCCTCCTCGAGAGCTGCGCTCTAATTTCGCATTACAGAGATTTGTAAACGTCTTTCATTTGTTTTTATTCTATATTTCGTTTCACTTTAAGTTCATATGCAGCCGACGCTCCAAGCTTATGGGACCAACAAACAGGAATCGTAAAGCGACACGACTCCGACATAAGTCATACAGCGTTTCGCTTCCGCCTAGACTTTTTTTTTTTTTTTTGCCGAGGGGGACGTTTCTTTTTTTTTTTTTTTCAAATTTCGCCCGTTCCTCTACAGGTTCCTTGAACATGCTCAGCACGGGGGTATACGGACAGCAATTCACATGCTCCGTTGGCTGTCGGTCGATCGCTCAAGGCATCCGCTGCTCTTCAGGTCCCGAAAGCGGGAGAGGGAAGGGCTGTGTTCGAAATCTTACCCAATAGATCCGAGCTACACCGGCGGGTCGTGTCACGTGATAACACAGATAGAGCGACGCTGGACGCGGGTGCGTTTTCGAACGCAAAGTACAAAACCCTTTCTCTGGAGTAAGATGGAGTAAATGTTGGAACACGGCCAAGGATTCGAGGGCCCGGCAGAACAGATGAACAGCACTGGGCGCGTTCAGTAGGGGCCCCCTCAGCTCCTAACGGAGTAACTTGAGTCGGAGTCCTCGAAACGCCTACTAAACGGCAAAGGAAAAAAAAAAACAAACGCGGCTTTTGAGTTGTTTTTACGCAGTTTCCGCTTCCTCCCCTGTGCCAGACGATCTCCGAAAAAAAAAATGGAAGCAAACGACGCCGAGCACGATCGCTTTTATTTGACGCCGGTATTGAAGAAGTCTAGACAAGGTCGTTAGAGAAAAAGCGAGTGACTGTATACCATCAGCGCTGCTGTTCGAAGCGATCCAACGCAATCGAGCCCTTCGCAGGGCGGTGCAAAGGCTGCTACTGTTATAAAACCCGACAGAAACGTCGTCAGCACACGCAGAATATGGAGCTCGGCGAATCTACGCCGCCGGTTACGATACTTTTATACGGTCATGCGTTTGTTCTGCCCTAACTCCCTATAAAATGTATTCGTATACACACGGGAAGTTCGGCCGCGCTCGGCGATCAAGGTTTTGTCGGCCGAAGCGAGCGTCAGCCAACAACTCATACTCGCATACACCCCGATTTAGCTACGCAAACAAAACATCAATCGGCGTCATGCTCTGCGTGAGTGTCTAACCGGCCACAAAAGTCGCGTTGATAGGTACTTTGCCTTGCTCTGTTCAGCACGGACAGGAATATATCGTCGATATTCACCGAGTTTCCGTGTAACGGCGATCAAAACATGGCGTCAAATGACCGTTTACTTTATTAGCATATCCGAAACAAACCAAATAAATACGCTCCAATGCATTTTCCGGAGAGAGCCTGAGCTTGAAAAGAAATTCGAACACGTTATTCGTCTTACCTTGATCACTTTCCATTAACAAAAGCGAGCAAACCACAGGACCGCGCCGGAACCAATGCAACTTATAACGCCATTTTTTTTTTTTTTTTTCTCTCGTTCAGCACCGGAATTTCTTCAGTGATCTGGAAATACGTCATACCGCGCTCCTTTCACTCCTCGCGCACCGTCTCAGGACTCGGTGCACGAGAGTGCGACTCCTTTACTCCGGAGTAAGGTACACCGGAAGTCGTTTTTTGCCGCCAACTGGAAGGAGCGCGAGCTCCTTGACTCCAGGAGACGCTACTGAACGCGCCCATTGGCAGGTGGCGTGTGACGTCAAGCCTGACGAGCATCGAGATCACCGAAAAGCGGATGAAGCGAGGAGAGAAATTGTGATTTCGGCTCGGTGGTGTTCAAACAAACATCGGACTGCCGGACTTCAACCGCTTCAAATTACGCGACTTTTGACGGAGTCGTGTCGCCTCACGATTTCTGAAGTGTCCGGTTTAGATAAGCCTTTACTGGTAACGAGTTACTTCTACCTGGTTACTTTCTTCGGTAACAAGTAACTTATTTAGTTTCCTATTTTATAAAAGGAACGAGTAACGTACTTAGTTCCTTTTAAGGCCAAGTAACGAGTGACGGTATTTCGTTACTTTTGAGGAGTAACGTGTACAACACCGCATAAACAGGCTCGTTTTAATTCTCAGCCTAAGTATGCGTCCATTGCGACAAAGGCAGACGGGCAACCCGAAAAACAACTAGACAGTGTGACAGTACAGCAACGTTTATCGCTGACCACGTCAGTCGAACTCTACAGCTGGGAATGTAGCTAACGAACACAATAAGGTTCGTTGGTTGAACTTTTTAGAATCGTGTAGAGACCAAATGCAAACTCGGAGGTTCCCAACATGGAAAGGCACAAAACCCATTGTCAACTTGGAACTTTAGAAGCAGAGAGAACAAAAGAGAGAGGAGAATCCCACACTCGAAGAGATGTCTGCGCGTCCACTTACCCGCAAAACACTCAAAGAGCCAATCTCTGCAATCTACGAAATCAGCTCAGCGAATGATGAGGCGGAACATCCGTTTAGACCTAAAAATGAAGTCTGCGCTGTGGCATTGCGCAATCCAAAACGTCATGCTTGCATTGCGTAATGCAACAGCGCAGACATAATTTTGAGGTCTAAGAAGATGTTCTGCCTCATCGTTCGCTGAGCTGATTTCGTTGATCGTAGAGATTGGCTCCTCGAATGTTTTGCGGGTAAGTAGACATGCAGTCATTTTTAAGAGAGCAGATGCACCAGCTCTTCTCGAAGCACAACGCTGCCGTTCTTTCGAGCGCGTCAGTAGAACGACTCTTCAGCGTCGCCAGAGATGTATTCTCACGGAAGCGGAGAAACATAACTGATGAAAACTTCGAGAGGCAGCTACTGCTTAAGCGCAACGATTTTTGTAAAGAAAACAGTAAACCATGAAACAAAAGCTGTTGTGTATATCCTCGTCGAAGTAACGGAAAAAAGTAACTCGATACGTTTGAGGTCAAGCAACGTGTTCCATTTGAGAATCGGTAACGAGTAACGTATTTAGTTGTTGTTTAAAGTGAAAGCATTAATTGTCCCATGCAGCGAACCGACGTCATCAGCTTATGAAGCCGCGCTACACGGCTCCTTCCCCTGTCCCAATGAAGCGAAGCCTGTCGTCGGTAGCAGAAATATGATGGATAGGCTCCCATTGGCTGGCGCGCGTCATAGTTTCAAGGAACGAGGCTTCCATTGGCCCTCACGCGGCGTAGTTCCAAGGAACGCCACCAGAGAAGCCCTCTCCATGGCGGCGCAGCGCACGCAGCGGCCCGGCCGCAGAGCCGTGTATGGGAGAGTTTGGCCATACATTGGTTTGAATAGGCGAGCATCTCGGGGCCAACCACAGGCCTCGAAACAGCCTCTAGCGGTGGTCGTGAGCTTTAAATATGTGACAGAACTAATTTAAGTCGTTTTAGCGTAAGAAGGTATAACTCTTGGTGACGGAAAACTTGGCGCATGTCAGGGTTTCGTCATGTCCATATTCAATTGTAGAATAAACGAACATGCGGTCCGAACCAGGCCCGACTAGCTAGAAACATCATCTCAGCTGAGACTGGGGGAAGGAAAGCACTGCCTAAGAGAGCGCACGAGCCGTGCGGGACCGTCTCAACCCGAGCCGAGCAAACCGCGTCTCAAGACCCTCGCGCGCCCCACCCTTAGCACTGTTTTAATAATAATATCTTTATTTGGCTCTGAAGAGCGGCGGCACCGCGGAAAGGCAACAGCCCGTACCATAGAGGCCCGCAGTGCCGCGTGTAAGGAACATGATAATGCGATGAGTATATACATGCAAGATGACGACAAGATGGATTGTTGCTATTGCGGAGGATGTCAGTCCAATTTGAAGATGTCCACATTTCGTTGAGGCGGGTCAGCAGCGGGCCGAGGGGATCTGCAGCCTGCCGTTCGATCGGTGCACGGTTGCACAAAGGAGCCCCAGGTGCATGATGGTGCTGTCGCCCACTGGGGTCGAAGCATCAGGCTCCAAGGGGGTAGCCCAGTCAAAGCAGAAATCTGCCACCTCCTAGGTAATGAGACCCAGGGATTAGACGGAGGCACCGCCGACGCCCGGTGTCGCATCCTCTAAACGCCGTCGTCGTTATCGCCGTTGTCGTGCTGCCAGTGCTGCTGCGAGATTGAACGCTTCTATTTCACGCTTTCAATGTCGGTTCCAATATTGTGACGTCGCGGTTTGCTGATTGGTCGATGCGTTGTCACATATTTAGTTTACGCTCTAACTACGGGGGGAATATTCGGCGCTAGCGGCGGCCTTTGCTCCGCCTATTGGCCAAACTCTCCCAATATACGGCTCTGCCCGGCCGCCGGTAAGAGGGAGCGCCTGGCCGCAGAGCCCGCTCGGGCAAACTCCGGAGCGGTTGCACGTCCGAGCTCAGAGCGGCGCGGCCACTTCACGAGAGCGCGCGCTCGGCCGTCGGCCGCTACCTCGTCAATGGCGAAACGTGGCCGTCCACGTCAGTACGCCGCAGACGAACTAAGGGAGCGGAAGAACGACATTTATGCTTTCGCATTCACAACTCATAAGAAGTGCTTAGGTGCCCTCAGAATGTTTGAACGAGTAACGCGTGGTAGATGTTGTGGTGGGGTAAAGCGCTGGATATTCTAGTTTCATCATCCAGCTTTCTGTACTGGGGTAGAGAACAACACACCACCATACCAGCGCTTCGACACCTCAGCATCAAAAATGCTGTTAGTACGACTACGCGTGTAACTGTTTCAAGCTTTGGGAAAATGTTCTACTACAAATATCACTTCACCAAATAAACACAACGCGTAAAACAGGCTTTGCGGCGCGTTACCGAAACAGCGCATGAAGCGAGCTGACGAGCCGAGGTATCCAAAATGTGCACGGTCTGTCCCAGTCTGTCCTACCCATGACGTCACAAACGATGATGATGATAGCAAGAGAAGCGCCCTATGTAGTTCGCGCACGCCGCCAATAGAGAAAAAAACACATATAACTACTGACGAAAAAAAAAAGTTCACTAAGGATAATTTTATTTAAACACAACCTTTATTAATAGCATTTTTTTATATTATTTTTTTATATTCGTTTTTCGCGCTTTCCCTGGTTTGTAAATGCGGGCTGTCCTCAACATTCATTTGCATCAAAAGGAGTTGCGGTGTATTGTACCTTCCTTTACCACAAGAACCTGTCTCTTTAACGGAGAATGGGTCGAAGAAAGGGCAGCATTAATAAACATGCGAGTGTGTTACTGACGTGAAAAGGTTCCGTTATCCTCGGGCCCCAACTACAAAGACCGTCCCTTTCTTTCATTTGCCTCTTTGCGGGTCGCTTTATCACGGCCAGAGTTATACCGAAACAGCAAGCACGAAAGTTAAAAATTTATTTTAACTTTTGTTTTTTCCACTTTGCAGAAACCGCAATAGTTTCAGGAATTACCGCTTTTCTTTTATTTATTAAAAAAAATATATCGCTTCCAGCTACCGTTTCCCACTTCAGTTCCTTTCTTCTGTGTCTTCTCTCCTCAAAGGAAAGAGGTGACCGTCCCGTCGAATACGGAAGTTTCTACGGATGAGATAAGCGGACTTCACTAACTGAGCGACTCGAAGACAACGACATCACTCGCACTTTCGTTAAACATCAATGCACGTTGCAGCTCTGGCGCGCTGCAGATAAACATTTACCTCTTCCGCTCAACTTCAATCCCCCCTCCTCCTCCGATATCGACCCTTCGTATGACCTTCACCATAATGAGAACACAAAATAAATAAAGAAAGCGGAAAATGACCACGAAGAAACCAATTCTTTGGGAAGGGGGGGGGGGGGGGGGGGGGGCCCGCCCCCCCCCAATTCATCGGAAAGTTTAGGAGCCTCCTTCCTGCATCGCCCACGATCGACGACGAGATGAACGGGGCCGCCCGTGTACGCCGCCATTCTACATTTCATTATCGGCCAGGTAGAAGCGAAAACAGGCCCGTGGCCTCATCAACCATATTGCCCCACTCTTGGCCCCGGGGGAGATTTTTCTCCGCAGCATCGCTCCCCCGACAGCCACGTGTTTTCCCCGAGCGGCAGCGCAACGCACGGCGAGCGCCTCAATCTCCTCGTTCACCGCAATCCGTCCAGGGCGGGGGCGCCTAAGATGCGTAGCCGGCCTTATTATCCCAATTTACACGGCGGACCTCTTTTTCCCTCGTCGGGGGAGAGGGACAGCGAGTAGTCCTCTCTGGTTTTAACGTGTTTGTGATTTTTGTTTTCTCTCTCCTTCTAACTCATTGATCGTTTCGCGCGCGCTCTCTGAGAAGTGTACACTGACGCACGCACCGTGCAAATGAAAATCCTCCCTCCCCCTTCGCATAACGGCGGGAGATATTAGCAGAGGCAACGAAATTACCTCGTCCATCTCCGCCGCACATCCCCGAGCCCGCAGACGAGAAGTGGACCTGCAGAAAGCGACGAGTGAGCGTTGAAAGTGAAAGCCACGTTAAGCTGGCAATCGAAATCAGTCTGGGTTCGCTTTTGTTCCCTTTATTTCTACCCCCGACGCCACCACTGCGCAGGCGCAGAAGCATCCGAATCGAACTGTCCTGCATTCCAGTCATCGCTAGAATTTGGTAAGACGTACTTGTCTCTTCGTGCAGTCGAGGGATAGCGCGTCTGCTAAGGGTTGTAGTACTACTATCGAAACTCCACTCGCGGAAAACGTCCCGTGTTTTTGTTAATCTCTTTAGCAGATTTAGGAGCACCTGCTACAAGGAACTTTCCAGACAAAGGCCTGCTGTGTGCGCTATACTAGTGGAATGAACATAGTGACAGAACTTGACATTTACCGTAGCCTCCTATATACTGACAGAGCCTGGCAGATCACCACGAGAAGCGTCCGCCGAAATGGAAAAGGTGGAGCGGCAGACAACGGATGAGAGGAGAGCCACGTGACTGGCGCCCCGCTGCGGCGATACGTCGAAACACACTTTTCCAGAGCGAACAAGTGAGTTTCGGGTCCTCGCCGCTGCAAAAGCTGTGCGCTGACGTCCAGGTTCCCCGAGAAATAGCTCTTTGGTGCTCTGCGCTACCAGATCCTCGCGCTCCAAATCTGCAACCGGGCACTCTATGGCTCCGTCGCCGAACTATACCAGGCTTTGTGAGTGTAGAGGAGGCTATGCATTTACAGATATACGGCCAGCAAGCGTTCCAAAGTGCGTCTTTGGGGCATCGGAACGCAAGGAGGAGCATGCCAATCAAAAACGAAACTTAGATGACGCGTAGAGAACGCGTGATGACGAAGCAGCCAATCTCACGCCGTCGTTGGTTGAAGTCGAGGGGAAACAAACGTACGTGGGCGCATTTGGCGGGTAAATAAACGTACAAAGTGCGCAAGGAGCAGACGAAGTTGCGCGCCGTACAGTAAAAAACGTCGAGCACTCAAGCACGATTATATGACTCCGATGATGGCTGCGTAGCCAATGAGATTGCGCCATTATTAGAACTAATCAAAAAGCAGAAACATAGGAAGCCAGGCCTTCAGTGACTGTACAGAACCAATAAAGAAGAATATTTCTCATGTCCGTATCTCGTGACCCCATCCGTAAAAATGTAATCGAGAAAACATTTAAAAAGTGGTCGTTGTGTGTTGGTATGCATGTTTGTTTTAAGCTTTAAGCTAAAATAAACTTTATAAGAAAAACTGCCGGCAATTGAGAATGGCCGTTACGGAATCGCAACGAGAGATGCAGCCTCCGAAGAACAAACACCCACCTCGCGCATGCGCTCAAAAAAAGAAGAAAAACAACCAAACCCAATATAGGAGCGTAATCGAGAGGAGCACCAGAATGGCGATTCGATGAAGGCTCGAAAAAAGCAGAAACAAACAGAGCACACACTCCCCTCACCCACACATCGCAGAAACGAAACACGCAACAACCGGCGCTCGTTCACTGCGTTCGGATCACAGGTCGCCGTTGCGCCACGTGTCCCACCCGAAGCTTCGTTCCGCTTCCTGCGCCCCCTCCTCCTCCTCTTCTCTCTCTCTCTTTCTCTCTCTCTCTCTCGGGCGTACCAGTGCACTCTGTGCACTCTACATTCCGGCGCCCATTAGCGCACCTGGGAGAGCTTCCAGCGCACGACGACTCCGCATCGCGGCTCCAGCTGGAGCCAAGTGGCATGGCGAGTGGCCCCAAATGGTCATTGTTCCTCGGCGGCCCCTCGTTCCTTTCTCCCTTCCGAGACGCGAGTGAAAAGCGCCTGAAAGGAAAACTGAGTGGGCGTGCGCCTTCACACAGTTTCTCGAGAAAGCGCGCCCTCCGGCCAGACCGGGGGAGCCCGGTTCCAGGGGAGGGATTGCAGCCACGCTCCCAGACCACGGCGTTTCGGGACAGCGCGAGCGACGACGGCTCGTGTCGGTTGGGAAGTTTCGCACTCGCGGTCGGCGAAACCCCGTCGCCGCATCGGGTCGAGGCGCTCTCTTGACGCTTCGATTAGCGGAAACACCGCATCACGCGGAGCCGGGGAGCGTCCGAACCCGGGCCTGGTGGCTTCCTAAGGAGATCCGAGGAAAGATCGTTAGAGACGCTTTTAGGCAACTGCACATAAACGCGCCCATAGAACTCCTTCACACTGGGCTTCTTTTGTTTGTGTGTGTGTGTGTGTGTGGCGTGTGCGCGCGCTTGTGCGGGTGTGTGCGCGCGTGTGAGTGTGTGTGCATACTTTAAGAAGATTGGAACGTCTACTTCCCTGCAAAGCATTTGGTAGAGCCGATCGATGCCACTTAGTCTATGGTGGGAGTCGGCAATGACGAGGCTGATCACATCTTTAGACCTTCAAAATTTGTCTGCGGTGTGGCGTTTCACCGGGCCGCGGCGCAGACTGCGTTTGCGTAGGTCCAAGCATATTATCAGCCCCTCATTCTCTGAGCTGTCTCCATAGATTGCAGCTTTTCCGATTGATTTTCAGTGAATTAGACGCTCCAGTCTTTTTCGAGTGTATGTGTCTGCTTGCTTCGCGGAACTGCTTTGATCCTGCAATTGTGTCTGCACCCGCTCTGCTCTCGTCAAGAGTAGAGGCATTTGATCGCCCTGTTGGCGCGAACCGCTCGCCTTTTGGGAATACACTACCATTCAGTGGCGTACCAACTTGTTTTTGAGTGGGGTGTAAACCAGACCCCCCCCCGGGGCCGGGGGGCGGTGCCCTTGGTATCCCTTGGGCGCCGCCGGCCAGTGCTTGCCCTGCCCAGTGGCGGCTGTTTCAGGGGGGGATGGGGGGGGGGGGGGGCAAAACACATGCCTTGCCCACCCCACTCTGAGAACGGGGGGGGGGGGGGGGGCAAGCGCCCCCCTTGCCCCCCCGTTTGGTACGCCCATGCTACCATTTTCTTGCTTTAATTCCGAGCCTCGGGGATTGCTACGGTCTCATACTACGAAACTACGTTCAAGTGGCTTAATTATTTTCTCAAGATAAGAAAGTACATTTTGGAGGTTTACCTGCCGAATAAAATTGACGAATTAGCGAATTCCGAGAGGCGCGCGCAGTGTCGGTATTGAGAGCCGATTTCTCTTCGGTCCGCAGTTCTGCACTGGAACTATACCGCAGCCGAGTAATAAACGAGCAACCTGGAACTGCGACTCAATCAGAGCCACTAATTAAGGTACGAGTAAGAATACCTGAGCTATCTTGGTGTTTAAAATCATCGTTGCCCGTTATCCGAAGCTTGATCCGAGATCGCATATGAAACGGTTTTCCGTCTTCCACAAAGGCTGAAACAGCTCGCGACCGAGCTTCCTGGCACCGCATCTGAAGCCAGGGGCGGATGCAGAACTCCGTTTTGTTTTTGTTTGTTTTTTTTTTTGGGGGGGGGGGGCGGAAAATTTGTAAGGATACTATTCTCCCATTGTTTCGTGTGAATCGGGGGATCTCCACCCATGTAAAATTGCCCTCCGAGAAAGGGGGAGGGTGGAGGTCGACTTCGTTTGGGGGGGGCGGCTGCCCCCGTCGCCCCCCCCCCCCCCCTTGGATCCGCCACTGTCTGAAGCTCGGTAAATCGCAGCACGGAACACCGAGATGGCGGCGTCCATGAGACCTTGGGGGGAATGGAGTGACAATCGTCGAAGCGCAGCTTATTGACTCACTCTAGGCTCAACAGAGGAACAGGTGTGGTTGTAAAATATTCGGTACACACAGCTGTCCAAACTCCGCGTTACAGCCAGCGGGAGTTTGTCAAGTTCGAGCTGGCCACCGCAATTGCAGGCCCGATACCGCTTCGGGCATGCGCTTCAAAGCATGCTTCGAAGGGATAGGAGTCTCTTATTAGGAAAGACGAACTGACGGCGCAAGCTCCCGCTATAGACACGCGTCCACATTTCAGTGCTTCAGAGTCACTGAGAGCTCAAGAAACGCGCAGGATGTAGCTTGTTAGGCTCACGCTTTCTTGCTTCATGATTGGTTTCTCGACATTCTTAGCGGCCAATGCAGCATTCTCATTTACTGCGGAGAGATAATGAGATGCTCCGGACTCGCCACGCGCTACACTCTAAAAAAAGTCTGTGCGTCAACTTTTACGCACAACACTCAGAGAACCAATCACCGCAACTTACGGAGGCAGCTCAGCGAATGACAATGCCGAAACGTCTGTTTAGACCAAAAAACGCAGACTGAGTTGTGACATTAGGCAATGCAAACGTGACGTTTTGCATTGCTTAATACGAGTATCACAACTCAGACTGCGTTTTTTGGTCTAAACAGACGTTTCGGCATTGTCATTCGCTGAGCTGCCTCCGTAAGTTGTGCTGATTGGTTCTCCGAGTGTTGTGCATGAAAGTAGACGCAAAGACTTTTTTTAGAGTGTATCGGTAATAATACAGTTTTTTTTTTTTTTTTTTGTTGCTGTTGTTGTTGTTGTTTTTGGTTGGGGGGGGGGGGGGGTAACAGATTTGTTTACAAAAAGCTGTGTAAGCTACACTAATGCGGTTTGTGCAGGCGAGTTATACGGCCGGTGGGACATAATACACACTCTAAAAAAAGCCCGTGCGTCTACTTTCCCGCACAACACTAGGAGAGCCAATCACCGCAACTTATGGAGGCAGCTCAGCGAATGACGATGTCGAAACACACGTTTACATCAAAAAACGCAGTCTGAGCTGAAGCAATGCAAAACGCCACGCTTGCATTGCCTACAACTCAGACTGCGTTTTTTGGACTAAACATATGTTTCGGCATCGTCATTCGCTGAGCTGCCTCCGTAAGTTGCGGTGATTGGCTCTCCGAGTGTTGCGCGGGAAAGTAGACGCAATGGCTTTTTTTTTTTTAGAGTGTAGGGGCCAATCGTAACGATCAGTCGGCTAATCAACTAGTATATGTTAATTAACTTTTTAATTAGTGAAAATAGACGTATGGTTCAAATTCGAAACTTGCCGAGCAGTGTTTAGACCCACTAAATCACAATATTCGAAAGACTGTGAGCACGTGGGAAGCCCAAATGGTGGCGCTAAAGCTACCACTGGTGCAACAGGCACAATGCTGGAGCTACGATAAGAGACAGAAAAATCCGCACGGCCGCGTTATCACGCCGTAAATATATGCCGATCAGCGGGCCTCCTCAATAAGAGAAAAAGTCCGTCAACATACGGGCCAATATCGCTGTGAAACGGGCTTTCGCTGCGCCCACCTTCGGGCGTTTTAACGGCGGCGATGGTACTTCCCGAAGCAATAAGTTCGTGTTCGCAGCTCTCGATTCAGATTCGGTGAACGAAATATTGTAACATTAACGACTCTGCCTCCGGTGAATCGTGTGTGCAAATTATATATTTTCGAGAAAATTTGCATAAACGCTCGGCTAACAGAAGCAATGAAATGAAATGGCGGAGACCCAAACCGTTAAAGGAAAAAGAAGGGCAGAAAGACTAAAAATAATTCATTCTTGAACGCTTATCAGAAAAGCAGTTGCACATGTGAGGAGCGAACTAGTTTCGTACTTTCGTCGTTCTCTAATAATGGGGAAAGTCACCATGAAAACATATAAAGGCAATAAAGTTTGGGTTGGATTTATATTTTTTACTACTTCAAGTTGTACCTGTCAGTAGAATTTCAAGTACGCTGCGACATATTTGAATGTACAAGGTGTGTCGATTTAACCAACTCAATTTAACTAATTTTCTGTATTTGTTTCTACTATTGTGGAAATTGCATCAGTATGCTACTTGTCTTGTATAACGTTAGTTGTCTTTTGTCATTTGTTTTTCGTATGTGTAATGCACGTTTATTTTTGTATAATTTCTTTCGATGCCTGCATCGCGACGGCTGGTTTAGGTGGCTCGGTTGCTCGTCAAGCTGTTTTTCACTGCTTTTTTACCTTGTCACCTTTTGAACATTGTTTTTGTTTGAAAAAAAAAACATACTATTATTATAATTATTGCAGCGATCTATTTCATTTCATGTATGTCAAGGTGCAAAAAGTCACAACTTCAACAAGAACTAAATAGACGAATGAAGCTCTTTTTGTTGCTTTCTATAGATTTCAACGTAAATATTTAACAAAAGCCTGTTTGGTCGGGAAAGCAATTATTAACGAAAAACGTTCCATAGAAATAGGGCTTAGTGGGACCTATGTCTTTAATCATTTCCCTATATCTATACTGTAGTTAACTGTTGTTTATACTTTCGGCCTGTTATTCTTATGCGTGTGATCACAACGTTTGTGTTTGCAAGAAATACGAACTAACTTTTGATTTGTCGTTACTTAACTATATTTTAAGCCGGGGAGCTAGCTGTTTTTTTCCGCCATTAAACCAGCAGTTTTATCATTAGCGTCTCTTGAATGAATTAAACGAGAGACTAAAAAAAAAACGTAATACTTAGATTCTTCCAAGTATTCTAATTAAGCGCACGCACCAACGCCGTACCAACCGCGAAACATAAAATAAGGAAATAAATTCATGAACGTTTCTTCGCAGACACTGCAGGCTTGCAAGTGGGCAGGATTATAACTTATGAATAACAATTTTATCGGGTCCATTCAAATCTGAGCACAATAGTTGGTGGTCTATTCGCAAAAATCGAAGCCTTTTTCTCTTTTTGCAACGATAAGCTATGCTAAAAAAAAAAAAAAAAAAAAAAACGAATACATAGTAAGGATGCACCACACAAAATCTATCGGTATAACTTTGAGCGGCAGGCTAGATAAGCACGGAATAGTCTGTACAGACTGTAATGCGGTGCGTTTATTCTTTGTCACTACACCTTGCCTTTTTTTTTTCTTTTCTTTTCTTTCTTTTTTTGCGTCGGCGGCGTCGGCAGCGGTGACGGCGCGACGAACCGGATTTCTAGCGAACGGTGGTTCTTTTCATGAAAGCCGACTTCGTTTACGCATTGATGGGCGCCTTCTTTGGTGTGTCTCCAAATGCTGTCCTTGACCTTTCAAGCACGGAGGACGGGGCCGTCAAAATAACGTTAGTCGTGACGGCTCGCGTGCAGCGAGCTAAATATGGCAGCGCGGAGCTGACAATATTTACCCGCAACCGCCGGTGCAGGCTTCCTCGTCGCACTGCTAGGCCTCGTGTCAATCGAAGCTAGACAAAACAAGCAAACAAGCGCTCCTTTTTGAGACGGCGGCCGCGTTGGAACGCCATGCGCATGCCTCTACGACGGCGGAGTGCGAGGGCCGCCCCTGCCTCGCCGTTGCGCTCTAGTCACGGGAACGGGAGGTAGGGACAACTAACATACGCTTGTCCAAAGCAGGTTTGCCGTTGAATCCCCGGCAATTAAAAAAAAACAAAAAAAACAAGCCTTGTCTGTACATTTTTTTTCCTTTTTTTTTTATCCACATCAACACGCAATTGTTGACTTTCAGGATTCCAATATGTGTGTACTTGTGTGCGTGTCTGTGTTTAGCCGTCTTCACACGTCGATGGCAGGGACGAGGCCTGTGAGTGTGAATGTAAGGGGCATTTACAACCGTCCGCATTATTAAGGCGAAATCCTTATATGTCTCGTCGTTCAGCCGACCTTCGAAGTCCTTGAGCGAAAATACGTCCGCGACACGAAAGGTACCAAAACGTTTACGTGATCACTCAGGCGGACGCTCAATCGTGTGCTAAAGGACGACGCCGTCCTTGAGGTAGTCCTAGACGTCGTCCTCTAGGTCGTCCTAGACGTCGTCCTGTGGGCGTCGTTCTCGACGTCGTCCTAGACGTCGTCCTCTAGGCGTCGTCCTAGAGGCCATCCTAGAAGTCGTCCTAGACGTCGTTTTCGACGACGTCCTTGAGGTCGTCCGAGAGGTCGTCCTCGGCGTCGTCCTAGACGCCGTCCTTAACGTCGCCCTAGAAGTCGTCCTAGACGCCGTACTTGGCGTCGATATCTAGGACGTCGTCCTAAACTTCAATACGTGTAGACACATTACACGAAAGCATTTCACCCGCGGGATTAGAATGATTTCGCCTTCCCATACGTAAGCAGTCGAAAGTGTCCTCCTGTATTTTCGGGGGAAATGTGTGAGCGACGTTGCGAGGAAACTTATTATTACTATGTCAGCTGCTAACCTGAACGTGCACTCTAAAAAAAACAAAAAACGTGTGTCTACTTTCCCGCACAACACCCGGAGAGCCAATCACCTCAACTTACGGAGGCAGCTCAGCGAATGACAGTGCCGAAACATATACGTTTAGACCAAAAAACGCAGTCTGAGCTTTGACATTAAGCAATCTCAGAGTGCGTTTTTTGGTCTAAACGTATGTTTCGGCACCGTCCTTCGCTGAGCTGCCTCCGTAAGTTGCGGTGATTGGCTCTCGGAATGTTGTGCGGGATAGTAGACGCACGAGGTTTTTTTAGAGTGTTTAATGTGCGAATTTCTTGCTTTCAAACGTCGAACGTCGTTCCTCGACCTGGCATCTTAAATGAAACTGATAATCTGCGCCTGCTTGTGCGTAAACGCAGGAGCAATCACATGGCGGTCCAGTATCCGCTTCAAATCTAACCTGGCAGCATAATCTCCGAGTGTGAAGCGCGAGAGTTCGCTCCACGTGCAATCGAGCAAAATGCCTCGGGGACTTGAGTATTGGAAGCGCGTTAGACGCGCTTTAGCGATCTTCACGTATCCCTTTGGACGACACACGTTCACGCCCTGATATTTAGATTTTCTCTGCGCTTGAAAGATACAACAAAAGAAGTTGAATGATTCTCACGTAAGAGTTTCCACAATGACACACGAGACTCCAAGAGCACTGTGCTTAACACTAAAAAAAAAAATCGTTTTTGAAAGGTTTTTTTGCGCCCCGTGAAGAACGGTTTCGCCTGAAGCACTATCGCTACCTGGCGCACTAGAAAAGCAACTGGGTGACGAAGAACTTTTTCGCATCAAAAAAGGGGCTTTAAAGGGGCGATGCAACAATTTTTGTACTTTGCGCAAATACCGCTTAGAACGGATCCCTGACGTTAATGACCTATGAAACACGCGTTCGTTTTCCACCCCCGCAATAGAAGTCCAAGTAAAAAATTAAAGAAAAACGAGCAGCGTTCACCCCCTCAACTCGCAGCCAGAACAAGCGGCCACGTGATCTGGAGCCGATTATATGCCGCCAATGTTGATCATAGCCACGCGCTCGGGTTGGCAAAGCACAGAACACGCGCTGACTTCCAGACATTGTTATGGCTCGGCTATTGTCGTCAGTTGCAGCGATTGGACACGGGCCACTACCCGCATGCTTCTCGAGCTAGTAATTATCACGAGCCCAAATCGAGTGCCCACGCAATGCTCGGGTCCAATCTATGAACAGCATTCAAATATCGTCATATGGGTGTACTGCGATCCCCACGTTACGTCATCAAATTTTGCAAAGGAGAGATTGAATGAAAATGATCGCTTTTGTCTCTGAAATTACACTGCAACAAAGGCGTTTCTTGGCCAGTGGCGTTGTGTGCGAGTAACCTTGAGTCCCACTAGTGCCAGTAAGCTCGTGTAAAGTGAAAAACACTCCAATTGAATATCGTTGCACAGCCCCTTTAAAGAACCCCCTTATAGGTTTGATTACGAAGAACCCTTTTAAGGGGTGCTAAAAAAACGTTTTAGGGTGCAAAATATGGACAAACCGAAGAACCCCAAAGAGTTACTTTACGACCAGATTTGTTTAGAGTGTTAGACTCCTCTTGTAAAGTTCCTTTTTTTTTATAGAAGTTATTTACACCGTCTTATCTCAATGTGGACTCCGGGACATTCTACAAGTGCGAGCTGGTGGCTTTGGAGGGGTTTCCTGCTGCACGAGCCTTCGTGCTTGCATGCGCGGACGCTTTTTAAAGCAAGGAAAATGCGCTTATAGGTTTCAGTTTCGCTTTCGCTTCAGTTCGCATTAAAGTGAGACGGTTTCTTCGATAGCTAAGAAGCACATAAAACCTGTTAAAAAAAAAAAAAAAAGAAAAACTCTGCTTCAATTTTTTTCGCCTGATAACACGTATTTCAAATATCAGCTTCCATCATGATCGACTACCTTTTGGCAGAGTGGGATGTTGGCTTCCACGTTTTCAGAGCAGCACCTAAAAAAGTGTCGATTCTTCGCGAACGATCACACCTAGTTGTACACTTTATATGCAGCGTGAACATGCGTTTTTTTTTTTTTAATACTTCTTTTAACTTTTCGAGAACCGTGTTATTTCCGGCAGCGAGTCTTTTTCGGTGGCTGCACTCCACTGCGTTCCTTTCTATACTATATACATATCATTGCCGTCAGCAGTAGTAAAGCGTAGTATTACCGTCGTTTCCATCGCATACTTGCCAAGTATGCTGCAGCAGCAAAGGCCGGGTGAGGCAAGTTAGAAACCCCGTTCATCTTCGTGTCAGACATCTCAAATTACAAAGCTCCACCACGCCAACGGCCATCTCACCCTCGAGACCGAGACCCCCCCCCCCCCCCCCCCGCCAAAAGGAGACCAAAAAAAAACAAGGGCCCGCAGAGCAGCGCCTCAGAAACAGAAAAGGGAAAGGAAGCGAATAAATGTGCCCTTTCGAAAGCAATTTGTAAAATGGTAGTCGAAGATAGATTCGCCTCCTGCCTTTTCAAAATCAAGGCGAGCCTCGCCAGAAGACAAAAGCCCGCGAGGAAACGCGCGTCCTCTCCGCTCGCCCTCCGCGCGTTTCCCGGCAGTAGCGCGTCGTCCGCGGCCCCCGCATCACCGTCTCGCCCCCTCCCCTTCTGTATCGCCGGATATCAACGATTCGAGGTCTGTTTTTTTTTTTTTTATCTTTGGGGTTAGCTCTCCATCCTTTATCTTGTTGCCCGGCTCAAAGATATTGGAAGCTCCCGACCAAATCACCGGAAAATCCTGGGGGAAAACTTTCTAAAGCAAGACGTATACCTAGATACATAGAAAAGGGCGCCGGGCCCCGGAGTAAAGCCGAAAATGCTACACGCACGAAGGGGAGGGAAAGGGAAGGGGGGGGGGGGGGGGGGCAGACGTCCGGCTCAGATTTCTACAACGTGCACGTCGAAATATAAACTTGTACTTCATACCTACCGTGTGGGCGTACGTCTGCTCGCTATTTCTTATTCCGGAAGGAAGGGCTAACACAAAAACGGCTCGAAGAAGCGGAGAACAAAGGGAGCGAGCGGTAGGAAGGAGGGCGGAAAAAACTGATGGATCGTGTCACCAAAACAAATCTTGGGAGGCAATGCGGCTCGGCCGAAAACGAAATCTCGGCGCCACTGCCGAAGGCGGTCAAATGAAAGCGACAAATATATTTTCATATGGCGAAGGATATGAAACGGGATGTGACAGAACGGAAATCCGTCAGGAAGAGGAGCGTTCGCCGCGGTGCAAACTTGGTTGCGGTCGTTAAAGGGACAATGAAGGCGATTTCATTTAATTTTTTTAAATGGTGTTTTTAGGCTTCTTGGGAACCTGGCATACTGCCCAATTTTTCGTAGACATTTGTGACGCATATTTCTGTGCCTACAAAAGAACTGAAGAAACCGAAACTGAACTATCTCCATTCTCATTTCTGGGCCTCCGAAAACGGAGGTGACGTAGAAAGTGACGTCATAAGTGAATAGTCGGTATCGGTAGCATTTAGGAGATCGAGACTGGTTACCGCGGTAGCGCAACTGTTTCGTCGGATCTGTCAACATGGACGACAATGCCACTCTCGCGAGCGAGTTCTGTTCGGGCTTCCGTTCAGTGACCTAACACCAACGGAACGGGAGTACGTGTGTGGCGTTCTTCGCTATCACCCGAGGCCGACGGTGACCGCCCAGCCGGCAACGAGCGGCCCGCTGGCTCCGAGCAGCAAAGCTGTGAGCAACATTCGCGCGGGCGAGACGAGAGCGGCGCGTTGCCGAAGGACAGGCCCTGTCCCTGTCCGACAGGGACGCGAAGGAAATGCCGAGGGGGAAGCGGCAGCGACCCTGGAACCGGTTCCTCCGCGGGGGACGCTCCCCAAGAAGGAGAAAATAAACAGCACCATTTTTGCTTTCACCAGAGTCGGACGTCCACTGATTTCGTCGTCAAAGAGCAAGAACGATTACTGGTCTTTAGTTGACCGTTTGAACAGCCATCTACGGCGCACAAATTTGGCATGACTACCACTTTGCAGAATCCTTCGAGTACCGTGTTCCCAAAGTAAACACGACATCGACGTCTCCAGCGTGCTCCGCGCTGCGTTCTTTATTATTTTTTTCGTTTGCCCATAGTTGCTCGTTGCCCGTTTCGCGTCCAGCGTAGGAATGAAAAAAAAAAAATAAGTATGCTGTTTTATTTACGGTTTAGTAATCATCTCCGGTCCGATTTATACTTTTCATGGTTATTCAAGCGGAAATTAGAACAGTATTCCTAAAAACTGTGAACCAAAACGTGACCGAGGGCACGTCACTCGTTCCGACCAATCGCTCACGCGTCTTTTGTGACGTCGCGCTTCTTGGCCCCGCATCGGTCACGTGAGCTCCGCTTCTCCTGGCTTCTCCCGCCACTCTCGGGGCGTCGCCCCAGTCGATCCCGATACTATTATTACCGCGACTGTTTCATTGATTTGCGCGGCACACAAGCGCCGGTTTCGGCTGAACTTTGGGCAACGTGGCCTGAGACGGGCCTGGAACCCAGTTCAATCGTCAAAAAAATACCCAAAATTGCCTTCATTGTCCCTTTAACCATTTTGGAATGGCGGAGCTGGCGAGAGGGAAAACGAAAATTGAAAGAAGACAAAACGATACGTACGGAAAAAGGACCTTCGCAACAGCCCCTCGAGGAGTTAAGAGGACCGAAGTGCCTCGCGCATCTTTACGAGAGAGAGAGAGAGAGCGAGGCCGTGCTCAGTCGTTACAATTTCTTCAAAAAAAAAAAAAAACGAAAAATAAAGCCCTATTTGGCATGCTTTAACCACACCACCAATGTAATATTTAATTCCCAACCTCGTTCCCACTTTGCTGCAATTCCTCGCTTTTAACGGAGCTACGATCTTTGTAAACTTGGGTCCTGCCGACACTGCATCGTTCCGTGCTGTCAACTTTTTGTGTTTTTTTTTCCCCGAAAACTTTGAATTGAGTTGAAAAAAAAAAAAAATGAAAGTGTAGATGCCTAAAAATAAACCGAAAAAAATTAGGTTTTATTTTATACGAGAAGTGCTTTTGTTGGAGAAAAAGGTCACTAAAAAAAGAAAAAGTATATAACGTTGAAACGACGGACGGTTACTGTAGCGGGGTGCGCTCAATAAAGTATTTTAGTAGATCGTTCCGATGACTCCTATAACGTTACCCGATGCTACGCCTCCGCATCGTATCGTAATCGGGTATCGTTATCGGGGGTACCGGAGGTATCGGAACAATCTACTAAAACTCTCTATTGTTTGCATTGATCCAATACAATGATTCAGGATCGAAGTATAGATGGCGCACTCGTTGAATCCGATCAAAATATCCGCCATGAAATGCGCGTTTTTTGCCGCCTCACCGCATGTGCTGGGATGTATTGTAGCGATCATCAGCACTCGATTGCGCGCTGCTGTTGACCGCTTTTCCACCTGCACTTTATCTCATTTCACGTAACGGACTCCCGCGACGAGAACTCACGCCTTTATGAGAACCATAGCCCGGAGACAATAAATACAAGAACTGAGCAGTTCGACTGCGGGACGACCTCTTACATGGTGCGCTCCTTCTCGAGAAAGCATGATGCCTTCGTATAATTTTGCGTTGTTTCGGTTCATAACATGGAAGTACCGACGCCCCCTGACTAAAATGGCTTTCAAAATGAAGCTCGCACAATATCGAGCTGCTGTCCAAATCACTATCCGAGGATATTTGTTTTCCATGCAGGTTTGGAGACGGACTTCGTCTTCTGGTGCAGAGAAGAAAGAACTTTACCCGTAATGTTATTTGGCACGGGCTCTCACTCTGGCACGGAGCGGTTGAATTGAAGCTCCCGCTTTCAAACGTCTTCCGTCAGCGGAATTACGTTGAATTCTGATCAACATATGTACTCCTGCAGAGTCTTTCGTAATTTTCTTCATCTTCCACTTTGGAATTTAGTAAAGAAAAACCAAACAAAAAACCAAGTTTGGCGTTCATGTTTATACAGCGTAAGGTCAGTCTGCCTCTGAGATGTGGCGACACTGGTTTACGCTGTGGATAAAAAATTTCGGGCTTTGTGAACGTTCATATAGCGCGAGGACAATTCGCATCAGAGATTCAGCTGCGTAGTTCGACGCTGTGGAGTGGTAACCTATCGAGTGCGATCTGAGACTGTTAGCCCGAGGTTTGTGACGTGCTCAATGCTGCTGTGATTACACGACTGCACCCCTATAGGAACATTCACTGGATTCCATATATGAGCCAGGGGCCGATCCAAGGGGGGGGGGGGGGGGGCGACGGGGGCGGCCATCCCCCGCCAAACAAATTCGACCCCCCCCCCCCCCCCCCCCCGAAATAAAACCGACTGCCGGCCTGCCAGGTGGTAGAAGGCTTGGTACTCAAGGACGAGTGTTCAAAATGGGGTAGGTCACACCCTAGCAGGCATACTTGTACTCTAAACTTGGAGAACCACTCCGTCGCTTCAACCGACACTGATGTCCGCGGCGTCGGTTTCAAACCACGGCTTGGAGCCAATAGGTCGGCGTAGCGGCGCACAGCTAGGGGCCGTCGGCGCAGTGTGGTTCTGTGGCGGTTAAAACGAAAGACGCAACCGGAGTTCAGCTTATCTTACTTTACATCCCTTCCCCCTACACACACACAAAAAAAAAAATTTCCCGCCCCCGCCCCCCCCCCCCCCCCCCCCCCCCTTCAACGGAGTTCTGGATCCGCCCCTGATATGAGCCCACTGTTCAGAGAGCATGCTCAGAACGAGCTCACATTGATCGGCTGCTAAAACCGGTAATCTTAATGGTGTGTAATACACGTTGCAAAAGAACTGTGGAAGCTCGCAGTCAGCAGGCGTTTAGCAGCCGCACACACGAATGACCGACAGTGAATACTCCCTATTCGCCTCGAGAAGCAGATTGAATTTTGCGGAAGTCGTGCTCTTATTTATCCGTGGTTTTCTATGCGGCACGTGGAGATTCCCTCTGTCCACAATGCGGGTGGGGACAAAGCATCCACACTAAGGGCACAGAACACGGGCAAGGGTATACAGAGCACGAGCTCTTAGCAGTTGATTGCAGTGCGCGAGCACTGCATTGGCGCCTTCCACGGCTGCGGCCTCACGTCTGCATAGCATTTGTTTTGCTCCAAATAAGTGTAAAACTAGGGCTGGGCAATTGATCGATTAGCCTACCGATTAATCGATTAATGCTTTAATCGCAATTTAATTTTTAGCCGGTAAATCGGTAAAATTTTGACGAGCCCAAAGAAGGCAACAGTTAAACGCTTTCACTACGCAGATGTGGACCTGCATGAAAGGCAGACATTAGGTGAAATTTTGACCTAAAGTAAACTGTGGGGGCGAAATTTGTAATTCCAGACAAGTCCAGAAGGTTACACGTGTCAAGGCCACCTCAACGCCGTGAAAACGTCCGTTTATAGCGCCGCAGAGACTATTGTGAACAATCAAAGGAGGTCGCTCTTGCCGGAGAATATCAACGAACCTCAGCCTCACGCAGCTGAATAATTTGTGAGTGAGTCTTTGAACTGTTCTCACCGGACAGCTACACATCAAGGTTGATTTATAATCGAAATTATATATTGCGTCGTTTATCACATATTTATCACAAAGGCAAAATAAAGCTAATTTTGACTTTTTCAAAATGTTATGCATGAAAATGAGCGAGGGCACGGAAGCACGCCAACGATGCACATTGTCAACTTTTAAAGCGCAGCTCTTAGGCGCCCGTTTCCGGCTTGAGCGGCGTCGGCGTCGCCGTCGGCGTCGGCGTAAGCGCGCGGTGCATTATGGGATGCATGACGTCACTGATGACGTCATCAGTGACGTCACTGATGACGTCATCGGCATCCGCATCGTCATCGTCATCATCACTGAAAACGTCATCAGTGACGTCACTGATGACGTCATCGGCATCCGCATCGTCATCGTCACTGATGACGTCATCAGTGATGTCTCATCGTCACGTATCCCCCAAGGTCACGTGACCCCCCCCAGGTCACACGACTCGCCAAGGTCACGTGACCCCCCCCCCCCCCCCCCCGAGGTCACTTGACCCACCCCCCAGTACCCTTCCCTCCTCCTCAAGAGCTGCGCTCTAATTCGGCGTTACAGGGAGTTGTAAACGGCTTTCACTTTTTTTCTTCTAACCCTGCAGTTTTTGAGCGGGGCGGCCTTCGGTCCCCGGCCTGGATTCATGGGAGCCATACAAGGAATCCTATCGACCTGGATGGAGTCCCTACTTTCATCGACGTTTCCAGTACCAGAAACGAAGACAATCACCAGGCAATCGAGGCAATCACCTTTTTCCGTCATCAACCAGCTTTACCTCGGTCATTCGGGAACAGCCACATCGACACCCGCATCATCGCGTTGGCTTAGAAGGCTGGCCCAACGTTGGCTGGCCTCGTCACAGTGGATCGTCAAACGGCATGGAAGCACGCAAACGATGCATATCGTCAACTTCTTTCTTCTAAACCTGCAGGGTATTATACTCCGTTTCACCTTATGTTCTACCGCAGAGAAGGCTAGAAGCGCGAGCTCATAGCGTTGGGAGCCGCTCTCGACGCACAAGAGCTTGTGCCGCCGAGATGTGCCCTAGAGCAGGGAGCTCGCGCTTGTAGCCTTTCCTGCGGTACATCATTAGGTGAAACAGAGTATATTCATGACGGTTTTATAGTTTTAAGTTTAATGACGTCTGTATAATAGTGCTTCCATGCCCAGAAGCTTTGGTCAATTCGTTCAAACTGTTGTTACTGCAACTGGTGGTGTCGAGACCCCGGACCAACTAATATTGAACTATCTAAGAAGCCTGATGAAATGATGCGGGTGTTGCAAGATACAAATGCGCGTACTTAGAGGGTTGAGGAAGGGCAAATTAGGATACGGAGCTCGATTAACGAATTAAAGGCAAACCAACAACAGCTACAAGTCACGGTGACAGTTATCGGTCGAAGGGCTTCCTGCGATTTAGATGATGAAGTCGTCTTCAATCGATGAATTACACCGCGAGTTGGCTGGTGCCAGGCAATCTGTTCAGAGCATTCAAAAAGAAAATTATGCTTTACGCAGTAGATTAGATGAGATAGAAGACCAGTTACGCAGAAATAACCTTGTATTTCATGGTATGAACGATTGAGCTGGTGAAAAGTGGGCCATGGCGGAAGAGAAGGTGGTTCGTGTTCTTTCAGACTTAGCTTCTTGTAATATATCACGTGAACAAACCATGCGTGCCCATCGTTTGAGGCATTTTATAATAGGAAAGTGTCGTCCTATTTTAGTGAAGTTTCAGTCTTTTGAAACTAAAGAAAGTGTCCTGCAGGTCAAGTCCAAATTAAAAACCAGCCCTATTTTTCTTTCAGAAAAGTTTAGCTTTCCGACTCGTTTAGCTCGGAGCAAACTACTGGAGTATGGGAAGACACAGGAAAACGCGCTTAAGCTAAGTTATAAGAAACGTTTTGTTAATAACAAGTGTTATGCGTACAATGAAATCGAAGACTGTCTTTACGAAGCAGCCATGACTCGTCGTGAAGTTCGTTCTGTGACCCCCTTTTTCAATTTTCAAATTGCGTCTACTTCTTCTATGTCAACTTAACAATCAGCAAGGGGCAGGAAAGCGGGTTGGCCTTTTTCAAATGTTTCCGTTTTATTTAGTAACATTCGCAGTCTAATCCGTAAACGAGATTAACTGTGCTCAGTTGCCGATTCATGCGATGCTGACGTCATCGCTCTCACGGAGACGTGGCTTTCTAGCAAAGTGTCTAATAGCGAGCTGTTTCACTGTAAAAAAAAAAAAAAAAGTAATTCAACACTTTCCGCTGCGATAGACGTGACAGAAGTAGGCAGAAGTGGCGGTGGTGTTTTGTTGGCGGTTGCTGACTCTTTAGTTTCTCGCCCGGTCATTGTAGCCTGTGAAGTTGAGGTTGTTTGCGTTTCTTTTAAAGATAAACAAACGATAATGGCTGTATGTTATCGACCCCACCAGCAGTTGCTCATTTGTGAATTCGTTACATAATTGCATTAGCCAAATTACCATCCACTATCCAGGAGTGCCAATTATATTAATGGGTGATTTCAATTACCCCAACATTATCTGGTCTAATGTATGTCCTGTTTCAGCCCCCTTCTCATCTGAAGCTAACGAGTTTATTGAACTCTGTTCTCATTTCAACTTTTCTCAACTTGTCTCAGAGGCCACTAGGGTTACAAACCTTTCATCAAATATACTCGATCTCGTATTAAAAATGCATCCGAGCGTCATATCATCACTGACATAGCTGCCATGTCTTAGTGACCATTATTTTATTCACTATTCCTTAAATATCCCATTCGTAGCGCCTAAAATTCACATAAAATACATCCGTGACTGCAGCAGAGCTGACTTTAAGTCAATGAACTTGTACATGTCTCAGTTTCTTAATGATTACTTACCTGGGTTTTCAGAGCGCTCCGTTGAATCTAATTGGATGCTGTTTAAAAAGGTTGTTTCATTATTAATTGAAAAGTATATACCATCACGGAAGATCCGATTCAACACAAGCTCGCCTTGGTTTAACGCTAATCTCAGGCGTCTGCGAAATAGAAAAAAAAAAAGACTGTTTTGTGCTGCCAAACGGTCATCTACTGATGCACGATGGGCAGGGTACCAAACTGCAGATCAAGAATATACAGCAGCTCTTAGGGAAACTAAGTCACATTGTTATAATCATACACTAAGTATCATGTTAGCAACTAATCTTAAACAATTTTGGAATGTCGTTAATCCCAAGTGTCAGTCCAACATTGTTCTTCAGCATATGTCTTCAGTCACCTGATAATAAGATACACCAGTAACTGAAAGTGAAAGTGTATTAAATGTTGTTTTTAGTATGTACTGTACAAACGTCTGACACCCCATGTTACAAACGTAAGTCTGACATTTTGACACCCCATGATACAAACGTAAGTTTGTATCATGGGGTGTCCAAATTGAGATTTGTTTATTTTACGCTTGATTGTTTTTCTATGTTTTTTATTTGCTTTTCTTTTATGGACTGCCTGTTCTCACACACAAGCAAGCAAGTGCGTGTATGTGAGAACTATTATTATTATCATTATTATTATTATCCATGCGCTTGCCTCGTCTGTATAAATGATTCGAAATAAATCCCTATAGTCAGGATGAAAAGTGCAAGGAGGAGTCTGAGTGGTCCCGCCTTCAGCCCGGTGCTCCCTACCTTCAAAATCACGTCGGCGTTTTGCGAGCCTCGAGCATGCAAACGCAACCCAAAGCACGACGGAAAGCAAGCCTGTGCTCAAAGCCGGGTATCCGAAAAAGACACCCTGCTGTGGTCATCACGTCAGTGACAACAGCGTTGACCAGTGCACATGCAAACTGCCATTTATTTTGGTTTTTTGCTCTAGGAAAGTTTTTTGTTGAGGCTACAGACCAACTCAAGTCACTGACGTCACGCCACAGCGGTGGTGCTGCTGTCGGTACTGCGCATGTGCAGACGCTTCACTCCTCCCGAATTCGGTTTCTGCGCACGCGCAGTGCCCACACCTGGTGTGGGCAAAGCGGGCTTGTTGGTAAACACTGTGTTGCTGTATACTTGCAGCGTGCTTCTGGTACTTGGGTAATTCAGTAAAAGGGCTACTCTACTCCGTCTCATTTTAAGCCCGACTGCAGCCGACGACCGGAACCAATCAAGCAGCGCCAAAAGTGCATCGTCATGGCGCTCTTTGTTTTTGTCCATTTCGCTATCAGCGACCAGTCACGCACACTGAATGCACCGCAGCTGTGTGCATTTTGCTGCGGAATTCACAAAGACAACGAGCGCCCTTATTATGCACTTAAGCGCTTTTCACTACATAATAGAAAACTTTGAAGCCCGTGCTTCTTTTTTTTATTTTCTATGTCCTGATGCGCCCGCGTGGTTCATCATGGTTCTTATGCGTATTCGGCTGGTCGATTTCCATGGCCTTTTGAAGCGCTCAGAAAAGCCGATGTCTGTTTGACTGGTCTAAGTCGGGCCCTCTAAGCGTTAGTTATTTCAGAGCGCTCTCCGATTTGTCGGATCGCGCCGTCCTCGGACTCGTAGCGCTACGAGCACGACCTACTGTACTATTGACCGACCCACAGAATGGCTCCATATGGGAGACGCTGTCGCCGATGAAGTGCCTCGCTTTGCCGTTGGGGTCGCTCAGCAAAGGCTTTTCTGCGACCCAAAGGCGGCTCACAGCCTGTCTATAGCGCATGGTCCGCACGGCGAGCGGCTGGCGATATTAATTTCTTTGGAACACCTACCGTAGCATGGCGCCAGAAGGCTGAAGTAGCACTCTAGCAGGACGCATCGCTGTCACTGTTTGCTTGTTATCTAAAGATCGCGTTTCTCCGGCACGGAAGCGCAATGGAGTTTTTTCCAGCTGCGACTGCTCTCGTTTCATCACCAAAATAAGGCGCATTCCCGGATCGCCCGTGAACAGCCAGTGCTGCCAGCCGGCGCCTCTACTGACCATTTGAATCTGTCACTCGCCCACTGACTGACGAGGCTGACGAGCCTGACAAGATGCCGCGAGGAGAGCTGCAGGTCAGGAGCAGGTAACGCCGCCGCGCCTTGTGTGCCTTCGATTCATATGCGGATACCCCAGAAACAAAACGACCTTTGTGTAGCACCGCGAAGTCAGAGCGTGAAGAAACGCAGCGGCCGCGGGCTGTACTACAAGGCGTGCGCTGGCGCGCTCTTCTGTGGGCAGGTCAGGATTACTGTAGGTCGTGGTGGTAAGGTGCTCCGACTTCGGTAAGCGGTGGGAACGCGTGCCAGAGAAACGGTCACATGACTCCAGCCACTTCCGCTGTTGGGTTGATAGAGAAAGAAATCGATACGGCCGAGAGGCTTAGCGTCCGACGCCGCCACGTTTGATTACCGCATCGATCCCGCTGTGCTATGCAGTGAGTACATGAGGTGCTCGGCGCTTGACGGGGGTCGGCAGCGAAAGCCAACGTCGGCTTTAAAGGCTGCCATTTTTCGTGCGGGCATGCCGACGTGCGGCCGGGGCGCTGGATGGATGAATAATATTGGCTAAACCCTTCGTGTCGGGCGGTAACCTGCGCCATCACAGTGGAGCGATTGTGGAAGTTGCCCTCGGTATCCGGTTCCGTGTCGGCGCTTGGGCCGTTCGGAAAACTTGCCGATCATTCGACTGGTGCGTCGTTCCTCGAGCTCGGATTTGGAGACGCTTCGATGGCGCTCGGCAAGTTACTAATAGACCCTTTCCCAGGGACCCCGGAACCGGGGGGGGGGGGGGGGGGGGGGCGGGCGCAACGGGGACTTGAGCACCCGTTGACATTTTGTAGGGGGTGCTGCTGAGCCCCCGTGCGTTTGGCACAAGCCTACTGAACAGTGCCTGCACATTGTCCGTCCTCGTCTTTTATTTATTTATATTTTACCCCCCCCCCCCCCAACCCCTTTCCGTGATATCGTTGTTGCTCAGCTCTGTAACGTATCTTATCGGCATGATAAGCGTGACCGGGCGTATGCCCAGTTTTCTGTGCGAACTCGATAAAAGGCCACTGCACCGGCCGTGGGACGCGCTTTTTGCTTGAGATGGGACTGAAATAAAGTCGCCTGCCACAACGAAGGTGTCGTCACTCCGGCCATCCCGGCCGAAACGTTACAGCTGGTGGCAGCGGTGGGATGAGCGACACCGGGGGCCTGCGGCTTCGGTCGGTGAGTGCTGGTCGTTTTTCCGAGTTTTCGAGTGTAACTTTGTAAGGTTTTGACCGGATTCCGGAAAAGCAAAGTACCGCACTGCTTCATTTTTGTTTGTTTCTCGAGCAAAGGTGCCATGGACTTCGATAAGATTACGAAGCCTCGATTACTGAACCTAGCGGAAGAGCTGGGTGTAACGGTAATGAAGTCCATATGAAAAGCGGAAGTAATCAAAGCAATTAAGACTTGCGGGGCCGACCTCGAAGAAATGAAAGAATGTTGGGATGAGGTCGAGAGGAAGCAAAGACGTGAGGAAGCGGAACTCCGGATGATGGAGGCAAAATTGCAAAAGCCGTCTGATGAGGCCAGAAAAGTGGAAACTTTAGACATCAAGGCTTTTTTGCAGCCTTTTCGTGTCGGTGGTGACCTGGGTTTATTCCTCATTAATTTTGAACGCACTTGTACCAAGCTGGGGTTGGCGGATTCGGACTGGGCACAGCGACTTCTCAGTGTTTTGCCCGGAGAGGCGGCAGACGTTGTGGCCCGACTCGACCCAGACACTGCGCAGTATTACTTCAAAGTGAAAGAAAGCCTTCTGGAAAAGTTCAGGCTTTCCCCGGAGGCGTTCCGAGTAAAGTTCAGAGAAGCTACGAGGCAACTGTGGATCCAGGACAGACCAGACGTTGTCTCTGTACAAAGGGCCGCTGATTATGCTGACGAATACTACTCCAGGCGCGAAAATGCAGCTGCAGAAAGCAAGTCATTTAGCCGAAATCAAAATCGTTCAGCTTATCGCTCGGTCGAGCACAACAAAGCTGCAAAGCCCGACGTAGGCGGAAAGGCAGCGCAAGACGAGATCGAAAAGAAAAGCCCAGATAAGAAATCAACCAAGGCCTTCGAAGCACGGAAGCCCATTGTGTGTTACCGATGCAATCAGCCTGGGCATCTTGCTGTGGGATGCCGTGTTCCGAAGGTGTCGAAAATGGATTTAGCACTGGGAGCAGAAGACGAGCTTCTAAAACCCTATCTGTATGACATGGTGAACGGCCAGTCCTGTAAAGTTTTGCGGGACACGGGTGCCACTGACGATCTAGTTCATTCTTCACTAATCGAGCCAAGCGACTTAAAGGGATACTGAACCAAGGAATTTAGTGTCCATAATAAGTGGCGCACGTTCTTTCCACGAGCCAGCAGCCGCCGGTGTGCGCGAGCACACGCAACAAAAATGACGTCGAAGACCTCCATTCGCGGTTAAGATGACAGTGAAATCTATGAGCTTCGGGCCAAAGGAGAATAAAGACAAATTTTTCATCTACACAGTGGTGTCTGGTGTAAAAAGTAAGCGATTAATTGGTCTAACAAGCACGTAGCTTTTACTTGTAGAGATGAAAAGCCTGTCTTTATTCTCCTTTGGCCCGAAGCCCATGCATTTCACTGTCCTCTTAAGCGCGAATGGAGGTTTTTGACATCATTTTCGTTGCGTGTGCTCGCGCACACCGGCGGCTGCTGGCTCGTGGAAAGAACGTGCGCCACTTATTATGGACACTAAATTCTTTAGTTCAGTATCCCTTTAACGGGCGAATGCGTTTGGATTCGCCAGGCACTTGAGAGTAAGGCTACCAGTCTTCCAGTTGCTAAAGTCAAGGTGAAGGGTCCGTTTGGGGAAATAGAAACGACCGCCGCAGTTTCTGATGGCGTACTCCCTACGTGCCCTTACATTCTTTCTAACAAAACGGCAAAGAGTTTTGAGTGACTCTGGAAAAGAGTTAGCTATGAATCCGGTACTTGTGGTGACCCGCTCAATGACGAGGGATAACACCGTCAGCCGTTCCAGAGCCTGAAAACCCTCCAGTACTGATCGAAGTCGAAAGCGAACCTGTGGTCGCCGAACCTAGCCTTGTTTCCCCCGCAAGCGTTAATTTCGAAGAGCTGTCAAAGGTGGACACGTTAACCTTGATATCGGAGCAAGCTGCGGATGACTCGCTGGAAGAATGCAGAAAGAGGATTTCAGTGCCATCAAGGAAAGTGTCGTTCTTTCTTAACAATGGGGTCCTCTATCGCAGTTACTGCCAAGGGTGGGCGAGAGTACGACCAGCTTGTCGTCCCAGCTAAGTACAGGGCTCAACTATTGGAGCTTGCTCACGCTAAAGGCTGGTCCTGTCACCTAGGAATCAAGAAAACGAAAGCGCGGCTTTTAGCTGAGTACTATTGGCCCGGATGCTTCAAAGAAGCTGAGCAGTTCGTCCGTTCGTGCGACGTTTGTCAGCGAACTGGAAGACCAAACGAGAAGGTCAAGGCTCCTTTAACCTGTGTTCCTATTATAACTGAGCCTTTCAAAAGGCAAGTAATTGATGTAGTGGGACCTCTTCCGGTAACCAAATCAGGCTACCGATGCTTACATTTCTTTGCCCAGCAAGCAAGTTCCCTGAGGCGGTGCCACTACGAGAGCAGACTTCTACGGAAGTCGTGGATGCGTTACTCACTGTTTTCTCGAGGGTTGGTTTTCCCAGTGAAATTCAGTGCGACTTGGGAAGCGTTTTCACGAGTGCACTAACCTCTGGCTTTTTCGAAAAATGTGGCATAAAAATTGGCCACAGTTCCGTCAGCCACCCTCAGAGTAACAGCGTGGAACGTGTGCACTCCGTTATGAAGCGAATTCTGCGGGCCTTATGCCACGAGCATGGAAAAGAGTGGGATGCGGCAGTGCCTGCCATGCTGTTTGCCCTTCGTTCCGTCGTTCACGAATCAACCGGGTTTTCACCGGCGGAATAGACCGATCTCACCAGCCAGTTTGACTACGCCACCGCTGCCGCAATGCATCGAGGGAACTTTAGTCTTTCTGCACGTGCGTCAACCTCACTGGAGCTTTGCGCGAGTAGAGCACGAGACGGTACGAGCCCTCTCGTGCACTGCCGTTTATCTCCTGTGAACTAAAGTTATGGCGGCATCACGCATGCGCCGAACGTTTGGTGAGATTGGTCTATTGGTGTACGGCCGTGCATTGCGTTCACCGTTGCGCCTACTCAGAGAGGTGGGAGGGGGACTCCGAAAATCCCACGGTGGTAGAGTACATTCTAACGCTCCTGAACCGTCTCTACAACACGCAAGAATTAGTGAAGGCTAACATGATTGAGGCGCAAGCACGGGCCAAGAAGTACTACGACAAAAACAGTCGCATGCGTTCGTTCGATGAGGGTGACAAGGTTTTGCTTTTACGTTCTGCGAAAGCAAATAAATTGGAACTTCAATGGGAAGGGCCCGCTACGGTAGAACAAATTGTCAGACACTAACTACGTGGTTCGACTACCGGGTCGCCGTAAAGAAGTGCGGATCTTCCATTGCAACCTGATGAAACCTTACATCGAACGAGTGCATGTCGCGAACATCCTTCTAAACGCGCCCGAAGAAGTTGCGCCAAAAGTTCCTGTTCCGGTGACTTTGCGTGATGATTTCACGGTAAAAGAAATTTTGGATATTACGGTTAGTCAGGCGCAGATAACGAAACAGCAATTCGTCGACCTCGAGAAAATTATCTCCGATTACTCGGATGTATTTTCTACTAAGCCTGGTAGGACTGATTTGATCACCTACGATATAGAACTCTGTTCAGAGTTGCCGGCCACGGGTAAGCCGTATCGTTTCTCGCCACGACAGGAACGTCTCATGAGGGAGGCAGTCAAGCAAATGCTAGATCTTGGAATTGTTGAGCCGTGTGAGCCTGACTACGCCTCGCCTATGATTCTTGTGGAGTGCCCGGGGAAGGATCCTAGACCGTGTGTTGACTACAGAAAGCTAAATTCCGTAACGGTCACTAAGGTGTTCCCTATTCCGAACATGGAAGCCTGCATCGAGAGAGTCAGCTCGGCAAAGTACATTTCTACTTTTGACCTTGTCCGCGGCTATTGGCAGGTTCCGCTAACAAACAGGGCTAGCGAGATCGCTGCTTTTGTAACCCCGTTCGGAACATACAAGCCGCTTGTGCTCAGCTTCGGTTTAGAAAACGCTCCGTTCGTCTTTTCCCGTCTTATGAACAAGGTGCTTTCGGGGGCAGAAACGTTCGCGCTACCGTACCTTGATGACATTGCAGTTTTTTCAAACACTTGGGAAGAGCATGAACAGCACTTGCGCGCGACGTCTTATCTCGATTGCGAAGCGCGGGGTTGACAGTGAAGGCGAGCAAGTGCAAGTTGGCGCGTTCCGAGGTGAGCTACTTAGGCCACATGGTTGGTCAAGGAAAGAGGCGTCCGCAAGAGCTGAAACTCTTGGCTATCCATGAGTTTCCTTTACCGGACACAAAGAAAGATTTAATGTCTTTCATTGGTTTAGTAAATTACTATCAGCAGTACATCCCTCAGTTTTCCGAGTTAGCTAGTCCGTTAACAGTTGCTCTCAAAAAGGAGCCTGTTCGGATTGTATGGGACGAGATACGGCGCCAAGCCTTTGAGAAATTGAAAGAGGCGTTAATTAGCCCTCCTGTGCTGGCCAGTCCCGACTTTTCGAGACCCTTCTTGGTACAGTGCGACGCAAGTGAAAAGGGGTTGGGCGTCGTGCTGAGCCAAATTGATAGCAAGGGGGACGAACACCCAATTCTGTTCGCTAGCCGGAAGCTGACGACACGGGAACAGACATACAGCACGGTAGAGAAAATGTGCCTGTATGGTCTGGGCTGTAGAGAAGCTGAAATGTTACCTTGACGGTGCAGAATGTTTTTGTCACCGATCATAAACCACTAACTTGGCTGAGTCAGATGGCTCCCAAAAATGGTAGACTTTTGCGTTGGAGCCTGACATTGCAATCCTATTCTTTTCAAGTCAAACACAAGAAAGGAAAGCTCCACTCAAACGCTGACAGTTTGAGCAGAGCGGTCTAAATACATTTCATTTCTTTTCTTCCTCTGTAAATAAGTTTGTCACTTGACTTTTAATCTTGTAAATAAGAATTGTAAATAAGAAACATTTTTTTAGGGTAGACTAACACAGCTTCGGAGCGGGGTAATCCCAAGTCGGGAGACAAAATAAAAGTGTGGCAGTGCGGTATCATGGTTGGTGTAGTGTTTTTTCACTCGACAACTTGGAATCTCGATTTGGCATCTCCTGGCCGTCGCCCGGGTTTTCTGGTTGTCGTTCGTTCAACTGTCTAGCTTACTCGCAGTCGACGACCTTGGCTTCTGGAGCGCCCGGTGGCTATCTTCCCCCTGAACTGCTGTCCCTTGGCTTGGACTTTTACTGAAAACTGCCCTGGACCAGTGGACCAATGTCAGAAGGAGCACCTGGGTCCAAGTCGTCTACAGCTTCTGCACCTTGCGGTTCTTCCAACAACCTTCCCTGGAGAAAAGTCCCTTGGCTTCGAGGCTTCGCCGCCTGCCCTGGACAAGTGGGTCAACGTTCCAGGAGTCGCCTGTTGAAGTGTGCAGCTGACGGCTCGTGCAGCACCCTTCATGGACGCTTCTAACTTGGGACACCGCAGTCATTGCGAGAACTGTTTCTTGGTTGCCATTATTCCGAGGCTCTGCCCTCGAAGGGGGTAGAAGTTGTAACGTATCTTATCGGCATGATAAGCGTGACGGGGCGTATGCCCAGTTTTCTGTGCGAACTCGATAAAAGGCCACTGCACCGGCCGTGGGAGCGCTTTTTGCTTGAGATCGGACTGAAATAAAGTCTCCTGCCACAACGAAGGTGTCGTCACTCCGGCCATCCCGGCCGAAACGTTACAGCTCCGCCAAGCCACGTACTTGGCTAAGGGCAAGCATGTGGCTTTGTTTTTGTTATACGGCTGGTTACCCACCAAATCACGGCACAACCTTCGCCTACGAAATTCAGGAAACATATTACGAAGTAATATGTTTCTTGAATACAATGTAGCATTCCCGCATGTGTTTTGTTCACTGTACGCATGTGCCTCATACCAAGACTGACTTCGTTGTTCTGAGGCACGGAATAATAAATATTATTATTATTATTAAAAAGCAAAGTGTCGGGAAACCGCGGACGACGCGGCAGCTCGGAGGAAATAGGGGAAAAAGAAAAGCCGGCGCCTGCGGCCTGCATAGCACTATTAGGGAGAGCTCTTTCCCTGCTTGGTCCTTTTCCTTGGACGCTCCCATACTGCACTCGCGAGTTGTCCATGCGGGGGAACGCGCAGCGCACTGTTTTTGTCCACGAAGCCATCCGGCTTCTTCGTTTTGTTTCTATTTTGAGCAGTGACGTTTACCAAGGATCATAATGATTTCTTCTAGCTTTTTGTTTCTTTTTCGTTTTCCTTGCAGCTGCGCGTTTTTGTTGCTGTTTTGGCGGTCTGAGCAACCATGAGGGTCGGATAATTGCTTCCGTGGGGAGAGCCGAAGCGCGAGGCGGGGAGATGGTCTGCGCGAGAAGAAAGCCCTTCTTGAACGAAGGACTTTATTCCCTCAACTTGCTACAGATGTAGCAATTTGAAGGAATGAAGTATCCGAACTCCCAAAGCAAGAGGAGGCCTTACAAGGTTACACAGGTTATCAAGGGAGAGACCGCACTGCAGTCTGTGTTGAAGCGCCGCTATCACGGTGATTGTCGGAGACATCAAAGAATCGCGGCATTCTCGCCTTTATTTCCGTCTGGTTTTCGAAACACCACTTTGTTCTTGGTGAGCCAGCGTGCTATGTTCAGGCGGACACCCTATTATACACTTAGACTGTTTTACCTTCTTTTCAAAGACGACCATAAAAACCGGAAACATGCTGGAATAAAAAAGGGCATTGCCAGTGAAGGTTTACCGGCGAAAGACGACCGCGTCCACCAGTAATAAACTTTTTTTTTTAATTTAGAAAAGAAATACATTGTTATAACTTTTCACAGGAACGGAACTGCGCCGAGAAATTTCACAGGAATGCGTTCACGATTAAAAAACGCCTTCGTTGAAAATGTGAGCTTTCTACGTGCTGGCGTGCCATTTTTCACTGCATTTTACATCAGCACCGTAGATCGTTGCCGCCGTAGAGCTACTACTATTGGATCAGATTGTGTCAACATCTCATTGCTTCGTGACAGGAATTTTGGATGAATACACCAGGGTGGCCAGATCCGGCCGGGCGAATAAGCAAATAATCGTCCCCAACCAAGCCCAAAAAAAGCGGCGTGACCTTCGTGAAGAAGTCCAAAACAAGCAGAAGTTCAATAAATGTACACATTCTTGAAAATAGTTTATTAATAATAAAATTAGAAAGAGAACTGGCTTAAATACGAAGGCCAACTTGCTCAAATACGAAGTCAGCGTGCCATGCCACTATCCATCGGATAGTGGCATGGCACGCTGAGTAACATGCCAGCTTGAGCTCCAGTTCTGGTATCGTTCTTGGAGGCCACAACTTGGTGAAGCCCATGGTAGTCAAACGTGCACTGAAAAGTGGCCGAGAGTTCCCCACGTGTTTTTCTGTTGTCATGTGCTGAACGAGGTCGGCATGAGCGCGAATCTCACACTTGCACGCTGCTTTTCTATCGTCTCCGGTGCCTTTCCCCACTCTTTACAATATCTTTTGCCATGCTTCGACCACTTCGAAGCCATTTTGCGCAAAATACAGTGGGAACTAGACACGGCGACCGCGACTGCCGACTGGCAAGATGGGCAAGGCGCCAAAACATTTGTGAATGGATAGTAATTGTTTTGTACTTTGTGACGGGTGGTAGCTTGCACCATCTAACCGCAGCTCCAAACGGTCATGCTGTTTTTCCCGTTTTTGACGACAAACGCGCTGTCAATGAGCATGACAACCAATAAAATAATAATATTTGCGGGAAAAACGCGAATAAGCCCAAAAAACGCGACAAGCGACTGGAAAAATCTACGAGCGACTCGGTGAAAGAAGAAGCCCAAATCCGCTTATAATAAGCGGAACTGGCCACCCTGGAATACACGGTATAGGTAGTGATAATAAACCTTCTATAAACAGTAAAATCTTGGTAATAGTTATTTTTTCTAATTTTAATTTTTTTCACTCCCCCCCCCCCCCTTTTTTTTTTTTTTTTTTTTTTTTCCTTATTTGGATCGCCAGCACCCCCACATAAAATACACTTCCGGGGTCGCTACGTCCGAAATTGTGAAATGATGCATAGATTATGCGCAGCCGCCATTAGTTGGTCTCATCGCTTCCGGCGTGAAGCCCGTGATTGGTTCCGAGTTCGCGCCGAACACCGACGCAGCACTCGTGTGGGATGCCTTTTCATCCAAGTACACTCCGAATGCTGACGAAGCGCTCGTGTCCCATGCGTGCTCACAGTAAATGACCAATTAATGGTGGCCGAATATAATCAATGCATAATTTAGAACTTTCGAAAAGGGTCTATTGGAGTCATGTGTTTACTCCTACTAACCGAAAGGTTTCTTATGAAAAACTAATGAAGAACTTAATTATCCGAAATGTTACGTACCTCACAAACTCATACGACACCAATAGTTTTCCTCTACGATGCGTAGTTTCCGCTGGAAACGTTTATCCGAGGTTCGGTGAAACACCCGGTATCATTACGGAGTTACAATCTTGTCGTGTACTTTTTTCACGGCATCATTGGAAAGTCGTTTTTTTTATCATGAATGAACGATACAACCGAAACAATTTCAATTCAGTCTGAATTCTACCCAGGCGCGTGCGAAATTTGTGTTTTGCTTTTTCCCCCTTAGGGTTAGAGGCATTACAGAGGGGAGTGGTCAGAAAACAAACAAAAACAAGAGTGGAAAATACAAAACCGTTAAACAACGGAAAATACATTGTTTCCAACACTTGAACAAAAAATAACAATCAACAATTGATGTAAGACAATATAATGTAAGAGGCCAAGGCAAAAAAAAAAAAAAGACAAAAACGTATTCTGGCGGGTCCCTAGCTATAAATTACAGCACTAAGATAAGAAGAAAAAAAAACACGGGTATCAAATTTTGATACCGAATTCGTCTTCACTCGACAGGTTGATGTCCCCACCGCCTACTGTGATATTACACTCTGGAGACTACCTGTGCGTTTACTTTCCCGCGCAGCACGCAGAAGATGAATCACTACAATCGACGAAGCAGGTCCAGCGAATGAGGAGGCCCGAAAAAAAACGTCTTTGCTCGAAAACACAATCTGCGCAGTCTATGAGCGTCTAAAACATAACCCTCGTTGACTGCGCATTGAATCTTTTCACGCTAACTCATTACTTCGGCACTTTGTATATTGTAGTTACTACTAGATAATAGAGGCGCTGTGTCTGCCTCCAGCGCGAGCTTTCTGCCATTGATGACACTTCATCACAGGCGCAGCATAAGTAACGAGCGCGTGCTGGAGGTGGAGGTTCTAGTGAATTCGGAGACTGTTACCGACTATAGTTACTGACCCTCCGTGTGGTGCGCCGGTAAGGAGTCGCGCAAGCATTTTGTTTAGACTATACTTTGGTCATTTTACTCAGTACACTTCCCCTCGTAGTCAAAGCTGCCAAACTGATGAGGCCGAGCGCGCATGCACAATGAAGGGCACTACTAATAAAAATCATACACTCGATCTAATCGAATGTGTTCCGCCAGGCTGCACGCTCCTCATTTTAGGATGAACTCAGGCGGGCCACACTTGACCGCGTCGTGCGAGGAGATCGCATGTACGGACTCGAAATTGCGGCCTCCTTAAACGCGCAAGATTGGTACACTCGTCCGCCCTTCGCCGAGAGGCTCCTGAGAGATTGATGAGGTCGGGCGAGCCGTTACGGCGAGTTACGCGAGGCTTCGGACCCCGCGTCTTCTTTTATCGCGCTGTCCAGAACCTCCCCGCTTCTTCGGCACGCGCGAGCGCCACTGCTTTTTCTTCTTTACTTCTCTCCAATTTACGGGGCATTAAAATATTCCGCACTCTGATAAAATTAGGCTGAACACCATTAGCGGGGAACGGGGAGGTGGGGAGCAGGGGCGACTGGGTGCGAACGCTCTGCGAACTATCATTTACTTGTTTTGTTTCTTTTTTTTTTTCGTTTCTTTTTTTTTCTTTTTTTGAGGTTTGCTTTCTCTCGTGCCGTTGAAGAATCCGCGCTACGGACGAGCGGCCCGGAGATCATGTGCGCGAGATCCCTTCTCGCGCTATGGCCTTGCGCGCGATAATCGGTCGTGATCTGACGACGCCCACTTTTAGGCGCGCAACAAAAGGAAGCGACGGGGCGACGCGCGGCGGCCCCGAGGATCCTTGGGATAACATTGAACAATCCTAGAGAATCGAAGACGCCGGAGCAAGCCCGCGGCAGCGACGAAGAGCCCGTCTCCAGAAGCCAACTGGAATCCCAAGCATTCCCGAGTCGTTTATCACTTTTGGGAGTTCCAGCGAAGCCCACTGTCGAAGAGCTCGGCGTGGAGCTCCGCTGTCGTAATTCCCCAGAGTGATCTGATATCATTTATTAAGCTGACAGAGCCGCAACTCTATTAACCTTTCTCGCAAACAAACAGACATCCGGACGCCTGCCTCGCGTAGGAAGTCTCGGAGGCGACGCGACACCTGTCTCAAAGCTCGCGGGCATCGAGCTGCCTGCCTCGACCCCCCGTGCGAGGCACGTGTCAGTGCTACTCGTGTCAGAGGTGACAGCTCTGCGAAATCAGCTTACCTCGCATTTGTTTCTTGCGTTTTCGGTCGTTCGGGAATTCTCACATTGGCGAAGATATCTAGATAAGCGCGGAAGCCGCATGAGGACAGCGGACCTAATCGGTTTCTCAGTGCGTGTCCTTAGAGCATTTTTCGCTCTTTTCATCCCGAACTATGTCCAGATTTTTTTTTTTTTTTTTTTAAGTTCTCATATATATTAGCACTTTTAACTATCATGTATATAAACTTAGAAAGTAAAGTGCACTTTACCTTTCTCATTGTTTGCCCGCGTAAAACAGCGACTCTCTACGCTCGAGCCCCGAGAAATATAACCGAGAGATTATTACAATCCTATCCATGTTGCGAGCAACGCTCCCAAGCTGTCACCGATAAAAAAAAAAAAAAAAAAGATCTGCACCCGCTTGTCAGTCAATGCACGTGTCCCATAGAGCATGACATTCCACTTAGTCTATATACTTCGCTTTACCTTAAGTCCAGGCGCAGCCGACGCTGCGAGCTAATGGGACCAATAGGGTGTATTCACTGGCGGCCATATCTGTGTGCACTAATGCTGAGCACGTGCTGATGGCGAGCTTCCACAGTTATTTTGCAACGTGCACTCCGCACCATCAAGATTGCCGGTCTTGGGAGCCTATTAATGCGAGCTCGTTCTGAGCATGCGCTCTAAACAGTGACCTCAAATATGGCGGTCAGTGAATACCCCCTAAAAGTCAAAAGACCACCATCATGGTGTTCCTCGTGTTTCTGTAGGTGTTCTATCATCGCTCAACCAATCGTAAACAAAAAAAAAAAGACCCAGTGACTTTTTGACGCTGTTTGATTTGTCCCATTAGCTCGTAGAGTTGGCCGCGTCTGGACTTAATATGAAACGAAGTATAACCAGACTTGTCATATTTTCATTGAATTCCAGGACGAGGCCCATTAATGGCGGCTGCTCTCCCTGCTCATTAATTGGGCGTTCTTGGGGACAATATCGCAGGGAATACGCTCGACGTCGCGACATCGGCGAGGGTACATTTTGGTGCCGGGGGAGAGCAACGTGGCATGCCATGTGCCGAATGCATACGTGGCATCACAGCATTCTGCGAGGCGCGCGTTATCAACCAATCAGGAATTTGCCCAGACTTAGTACTCATTACACGTAATCGAATTGCTCGTAATCAATGCTAGGATTACTTGTAATTGTTACTATTTTCCCCTCCCCTTCCTAATGGCGTCCTTTGTTTGTAGACGTTTACTACCAAGAAATCCTCGAATTTTTGCGAGCTAAAAACATACATTTCGCACGAGGATCGTCAAAATATTGGGTGCTGAAGATCATCCATTTGCGCTATGTCCTCATTTCAAACTTTTTTTGTTCACGTTCAGCCCATTGAAAAGCCCGACTAAAGAGTCCAAGTACTCACCTGGGGCCCTATGCCACACGGCGGGACCAAGCGGGACCAAGAGACCGGGACAACGCCGGCTGCTGCTATTGGTCAGCGCCTCGCCGCTGACCAATCGCAGCAGACGGATTTGTTCCGGACCCTTGGTCCCGCTTGGTCCCGCCGTGTAGCATATAGGGCCACAGACCTCGCAGCCCCGCCGTCTCCTTCCGCACAATAACCTCCGTCTGCTATGGTGAGCGCCCCCATGGCAACGACGTGTCTTCTTTATGGAGGAAGACGCGAACGCATCGTCTGAAGCCAGCAATGGGAGACGCCATCTTCAGAATATTGTCTTCTAAAGCGAACGCGGAAACGCCAGCCAAAGGCGAATGCGCCGTCGTGGAGGTTGACGCTGAGAGCAAAAAGTGGTCACGTGACAAAACTTTGGTGGCTCCGACTAGGCTTGGCGCAGGCTCGGACCCGAGATTATCATAAAGTTACCCCGAGCGAAGCGGAGCGAAGCGGAGCGAAGCGAGGGGTGACCGCGCACAGAGCGGTCTGTTTGGTAGCCTAGTTTGGAGCCTAAGCTAGCGTTGCCGCGTTGGTAGCAGACGACATTCAAAAGATGGCACGTCTGTAGCTGGCTTCAGAGGCTTCAGGCGCTGCGTTCGCGTGCGCGTCTATTGACATTTGGTGACCATAGCAGACGGACTTTAATGCGCCCAAGAAGACGGTGGTGTGCGGAGATCAGGCAGGTGCGTACTTGGGTTCTTTCGGCGTACTTTTAAATGGGCCGAGCGTGAAGAAAGGAGTTCAAAATAAGGTCTTAACGCAAACGAATGATTTTCTCCAACGTCTAATATTTTGACGAGCCTTACGCGAAAAGCATGTTTTCCTGGCCATACGACGGCTGGTTTCCTTCCCCTGGAACATGGAGCTAAGGTATCAAACTGCAGGATTATTGACCTGCTCGCGAGTTCAGAATCAGGCAATATTTTGGTGAGAACTCGCTAACACAGGAGTGGCGAGAGAGGTATTGCGCCGGCTGATGTGTTTGTACTGAGTGCTCCTTTATCCACCGGTCGATGTCAGCTTGTGAACGGCAGCACAGCAACCCGAGATTTCCAAAGTTATCACGAGTTTGACGATCGCTTCGAACATGAAATAGCAGACGATCATAATCTAAACCTGATCCGATCTCACTTCCTCGTTGCACCTTTCTTGTACAGCGGTTTGTTAGCAAATGATGTACGGTCTTTTTTTTTTTTCGACTGCGAATGACGCCTAGTAGCAGACAAACCCAGATCTTCGCTCGCGTTAGCAGACAAACTGTCTGCGAACAATATTTGAGCTCACTCTGTGAGAACCAAATTAGATCTCGCTTTTGCGGTCACCAAAATAGAACCCCCACTTGATTTAGTAGCCACGTGCACGTTTAAATAGGACATGTAAAATGCGTGTATAAATATAATTCTAAGTATGATTAATAAATATAAAAGACAAAGTTAGACCAGCCGCCAGAGCGTCACTAAACAAAGCTGGACGACGAACACTCTAAAAAAATCCCGTGCGTCTACTTTCCCGCGCAACACTCGGAGAGCCAATCACTTTAACTTACGGAGGCAGCTCAGCGAATGATGATGCCGAAACATATGTTTAGACCAAAAAACGCAGTCTGAGTTCTGACATTAAGCAATGCAAAACGTCACGCTTGCATTGCTTAACGTCAAACACAGAATGCGTTTTTTGGTCTAAACATATGTTTCGGCATCATCATTCGCTGAACTGCCTCCGTAAGTTGCGGTGATTGGCTCTCCGAGTGGTGTGCGGGAAAGTAGTCGCACGGGTTGTTTTTTTTTTGTTTTTTTTTTTGTGAAGGGAGCGCGTTGGACGGCGACAATGACCTCTTCTCCGATTCCAGCCGTGGTTCCCAAATAATGAACCAGTACAGTAGTTGAGTTCACCCTCGAAGATGCTGCCAAGAAGCTGCAGTACCCGCTGAAATGGCGCTTCCGAGAAGGCCCCAGACGAAACTCGATGCCGTGTGCCGCGAGTCGTCCGACGCAGCGAGCACCAAGCTCCAGCCGTGGTTCCCAAATAATGAACCAGTACAGTATTTGAGTTCACCCTCGAAGATGCTGCCAAGAAGCTGCAGTACCCGCTGAAATGGCGCTTCCGAGAAGGCCCCAGACGAAACTCGATGCCGTGTGCCGCGAGTCGTCCGACGCAGCGAGCACCAAGCTTCCTCCGGCCGAGCATGGCTAAGAAGGAGGCTGATCAAGCTGAGACGCGACCCAGATAATCGATCGCCCCAACGAACACGGCACGAACCTTCGCTTCTTCGTCCTGGGGGATCCGAAAGGAGCAGGCTCCGTCTCTCTCTCTCTCTCTCTCTCTCTCTCTCTCTCTCTCTCTCGCTCTTTGCTTTTTTTTTACTTTTTTTTCTCATTTTCCACGGAGCGAGGGGCCAAAAGGGGAAAGGGGGTTACCTGTGCTGCCCCACGAAACTGGGCGGGGGGGTCGCAGCGGGACCCGACACCGCCGCGAGGGGCCCGAGCGCCGAATGCGCTCGCCTCTGGGCCCGCCGTTTTGAACCGGCTGCCGTTAATGCCCGCTTATTTATATTCGCGGCAGTCTCCTCGGCTCTGCCCTCCCCCCAAGCCCCCCTTTGTGTCGTCCCTCCACTTGTCTCGCTCCCGCCTTCGCTGCTCGGCGAGGCAGCAGCGGCAACAGAAGCCGTGTTTTTCTTTGCGCGAGCGTCGGAGAAGATTAATACCGGGCAAAATCGACAAGCGGGACGGGACGCTGGGACGCCTAGAAAAACCTGAAAGGTGGGATGGAGCGGGCCGCTGGACGTCGAGGGCCCCGACGACGGCGCGGGTGCGCTGATGGCGGGACCCCAACTCCCGCCGCCGTCGCTCATTGTGCTCCCCTTTTCTACCATCTTAGGTCTGCTGGGCCTTCGGAGAAAGGCCTCATTCGTACTGACTACGTTTCGGTATTCCTTTCATCGCTGAAATGCGGAAGCGCTTTTTCGACATCTGTACTCGAAACAAAATTATGCAGCTTTCGGACTTTTCAATGCCATAGCATTTCAATGGGATAGCATTATTAAGGTACTACTCAAGATTTTCAGCTATGTGTATTCTGGCCTCCTAATGCGCAGTAGGTACGCGCAGTAGACCATTTCAGCTCACTGTGCTTGCACCCCATGGCGCCGCGCGTATGCGGAGCGGCAGTACGCACTCCTTCACATTCGCACCCTCTTGGAAAGACCTGACGACCTTGACTTCACCCTCGCCGTCGTTCTAAAGGTTGTCCTAGAGATCGTCCTAGAAGTCGTCCTACATGTCGTTCTTGATATCACCCTAGAGGTCGTCCTAGAGGCTGTCCTCGACGTCGTCTTTGACGTCGTTCTCTAGAATGTCATCCTTGACGTTGTCCTTGAGGTCTTCCTAGAGGTCGTTCTGTCCCTCTAGAGTTCACTTCAGAGGTCGTTCTAGATCTCTAAATTTAGCGGGGAGTTCCTCCGCTAAACTTAGCGAAAAAACTGACGTCACGAACTATGCACCAATTCAGTTCCCTAGCTAAATTTATTTATTTCATTTATTTTTATTTATTTTATACTGCAGACCACAATAGAGATATTGCTATATTGCCCAAGCAACAAGGAGAATGCAGGGATTGGTGTTCAACGCGCCACACGTGCTGGCGTCAGCAGTAGTAACTTTTCTAAAACAAATATCCGAAACAAATGGCACCTTGCACGCGCGTTCGTTAACGCTTTATTTTGGTTTTTTACTTCGAATCTTTTATACGGGAAAGGCGTGCGCGTGTGGCGCGTGGAACACCAATCCCTGCATTCTCCTTGATGCTTGGGTAATATAGCAATAGGTCTATTGGTCCAAGCAGGATGAGGAAAGTATAAACATAAAATGAAAGATGTTTACAACTCCCTGTAATGCCGAATTAGAGTCCAGCTCTTGAGGAGGAGGAGGGAGAACACGGAGGGGAGGGTATGCCCCTCCGCCACTTCTGCTCCCCTCCTCATTAGCGGAAAAATTTCCCCGCTAAATTTAGCGGAAAATTTTCCAGGCTAAATGTAGCGGAAAAAATTCCCCGCTAAATTTAGCGTGGAAATTTTTCCACTAAATTTAGCGTTGAATTTTCCGCTAAATCTAGCGGGAAAGTTTTCCTGCTAAATTTAGCGGGGAATTTTTTCAGCTAAATTTAGCGTGGAATTTTTCCGCTAATTTTAGCGGGAAACGTTTTCCGACAAATTTAGCGGGGATGTTTTTTCGTTAAATTTAGCGGGTACTTTTTTTCCCTACATTTAGCGGGGAACTTTTTCCGCTAAATTCAGTGGTGAATGTTTCCACTAAATGTCGCGAGAAAATATTTCCACTAAATTTAGCGGGGAATTTGTTCCGCTACATTTAGCGAGACAATTTTTTCGCTAAATATAGCGGGGTATTTTTTCCGCTAAATCTAGCGGAAAAAATTTTCTCCTCCCTCGTGACGTCACTTGTGACGCTCGTGACGTCACACGTGACATCACATGTGACGTCATTATAAGAAACGTCCCATAATGCAACGTGCTGTTACGCCGACGCCGACGGCGACGCCGCTCAAGGTGGAAACGGGCGCCTAAGAGCTGCGCTCTAAAAAAGGAAACGCAAAGCAAGAAACAATAGAAGCAATACAACAGATAACCCAAGAAAGGTGATACAATACAACACTGCAAGCAGTAGCACCGAACTCCAGTCAAGAAGCACAATACCGAAGTATATGAACACCAAATTTATGAACACCGAAACACTTCGGAATACAAAAATAAAATTAATACATCTAAAACGACACTTCTCACAATTCTAGAATAAATGATCTAATGATAAACCAAAATCCGAAGATGAAATAACCGAACATGGAAGAGAATTTCAATCTTCAATCGTGCGAGGGAAAACGATTCTAAAAAAAAAATAAAAAATAAACAGATTAGTGCGTGCGAAGCTTTGTGTTAAGAAATGCTGATGGTGCGTAGTTCGTCTTGTGGCAAAACTGTTGTGTGTATGTTTATACAGCCGGAAGTTAGTCTTCCTCATGTGGGCGTCTGGTGTCTCAGCTGTAGATGAGCAATTTAACCAGTGCGCGGTAGAACCACTAGCCTGGGGTCTTTAACGTGCACCACGCAGTAAAGATACACGACCGCACGCCGGTACGATGCTCATCTAGATCGAAACGGGCAGGGTAGGGTTTGAGCCCAGGATCCCTGGGTTCTGCAGCGCGAGCTGTCGCTCCACGTGCTCCGAGCTGGCGTGCGCTAGCCCACTCACCCCCTTCGTCTTGTGAAAAGCAGCTTTAAATAATAATCTGAATCCAAGGACGACGACGACGACAACTTCTTCTTCTTCTTCTTCTTCTCCTCCTCCTCCTCCTCCTCCTCTTCCTCTTCCTCTTCCTCCTCCTTCTTCTACTTTTTCTTTTTCTTCTTATTCTTCTTATTCTTATTCTTATTAGTCTCATTTTTATTCTTATTATTCTCATTCTTTTTTTTTATATAAAGAGAGTGCAACATTTTCAAACGGGCTATTTGTTTACAGTGCTCTAGAGGTCGTATTGTTGGTTTCCATCAACAGTAAAGGCGAACCAGTTCTTTTAAATTTTCCATAAATAAACCTCACAGCACGTTGGAGGTGTGCAACGAGAAATGTTATCGCATTCATAGATAAATGCTATCGGATTGGGTTTCTACAAATTCGACTCGACCATCAATTTGCTGCCCTGTAATTTTTTGTTTGTGTCTGTAAAAATAATATGGCCACTTTTTTTTCTTTACACCGGCGAATATAAAGCAGCGAGAGTCGCGCTTGGGGAAAAGGGTTTGTTTCTAAGCTTTCAACTTCAGAGGGCAGTCGCACTTCGACTGTCAGTCTTGAACCTAATCTTTATTGGTTAGCCGTACAGGCACAGTCGGCAAGCTTTCGAATATATCTTGGCACAGTGCAATACAAGAAGGCCACAACCCAAGTAAGGAAGAAAGCTTACCCACGAAGTGGCACCAGAAGATGCTGGCTTTGGGGGAATCTTGAACCGTGGTATCTACTCAAATCAAAGAGTTTACAAGACGTATGTGACAAGCTTTATATGTTAACTGGAACCTGAATTTTTATTCGCATATCTGGGAGGCTACCATAGACAGCTCCATCTAATGATGTGCTATATCGGATCTTCATTTATATTGGAAAAGGCATTCTCATCAGCTAGTTGTGCAAGAATATATATAACCGCGTCCTTGGACATCTACAACGTAACTTACAGTCGGTACCTCCCCCTGTAAATGTTACCTGATACTAGTGCGACCCAACCCTTGCGATGTTCGGGACGCCCCATCAGGCTAACTTCTCTAAAACTCTTGCATCTGTTCAAACACTAGCAGCAAGGTTTATGTACTCTGACTATTCCTGTACCATACCAAAGCCACCGAACCTAAATGTGAAGCCAATCTCCCAAACCACGAATCAAGCGCGAGCATGTGGCCCTGAACAGTGCTTTCACTGCACGAGCGCGCGTGCTTGGCAGGGACGATGAAAGCCCGGAGCTAGCGCTTGTAGCTTCGGCTGCGTCTGCACTTAAGGGCGATTCACACTTGGTGATTCGGACCAAGTGCGACTGCAACTGCTTGCGACGTACGTGTTGCTATGGAAACAGCTGCGTCGAATTCTGCGCGGCTTGCTTGATGCTTGGCAGTGTTTTCGGACTTGGCGGTGGCACTGCCAAGCATCAAGCAAGCCGCCCAGAATTAGACCGTAGAATTGTTTACGTCAGCAAGTAACATGGAAACAACAACTATTCATCATTCGTCAACAAGCCCGAAGCAGCACCCATCAAGGAAACCGCGCGAAATTCCACGCTAACATTATTTAACTCTTCAAAAAGCAAGCAGAAGCAACGAACCGCAAAGCCAACACCGCACCGACAGAAGACTACAGGGAAGAACTGGGGGAAGGGAGTTAAACCTTTAGCAATTGCTTAATCCAGCAAGCAACATGTACAGGGGAATGGAGATTAGGCTTTCATTAGTGTGTACATAGCTATAGCATTGTAAATATGAAAAGTGATTTAAATTATGTAGTTAGTGTACGCGTACTAAGTATTTTCTGTAAGGTGGTTGCATGCGCACTACTATATCTATTATCATATTTAACCAATTGTTTAAACACGTGCATGCGTGCAACAAACTAGATAGGCTTTCACTTTTTGTACAGCGAACGCATGCGTGCTTTTTTTCTGGGGTATTTCATGTGTTTTAAACAAAGCCGCTGATGAGTCTACGTCGGCGCCCCTGACGGGGGTGGCGCTGAACAGTAGATCTGAAGGGTTGGGGTGTTTTTTATTTATTTTTTATATTAGACTGCCTGCTATTACCTTTGTTGTGCGGGCAGTGGAGCAATACTATTTTCTTCTTCTTTTTTTGGGTTGATCTCTTTTTATTTTAAGTCTCCTCTATCTATTTTGTCGTTGTCGTTGCCATTGCAAGCCGTAGCAGTTGAACTCCTTCAGACCCGACACACATGTGCGAATCGCCCTTTAATCTGAAACGAAGTATAGTTGATAACTCTGTAATCACGCCAGCTCACCGCGTTCCATGCCTCACCAGTCATCAGAAAACCGTTTCTTCTCCCCATGTTCGTACTCCTACGCATCATTTTTATTTTTTTTTTCTCCTTCATCCAGACGGCAAAGGATTGGAATGACCCGCCCAACGACGCTGCGCTTCAATCCAACCCGCAGCCATTTCATAAAAAGCCATCGGGCAAGTCATCTGCTGATGTAATAACCCTCATGTAACATTCCATAAGTGGGGTATTTGAGGAATGATGAATGAATCGAGGAAAATCCGAAAATATCGGTCATTTTAAACATGTTGGTGCATTTGCATTCACTTGTTTGAATCGAAGTTTGAATGCTCAATTTCAGGGAACAAAATAAACAAGCTTTGCGAGTCTGAGCACGATACATTAGTAGACACGCGAGGCAGGTTCGTAAGAAAGCAAACTTGATCTTTGTTGTTGATGAATCTAAATCAAAACATACACGAGTGAATGTCAACGTATTCATAAGTTTAATCTTTCGGTAGACATCTACCTGGCTCGGAACTATTAAGATAGGAAAGAAAACCTCTAGTCATTCGGAATTTGAATACCCAACGTTTGAAGGCCAGCTCGGCCCTTTGATTACGGGTGACTGTTTATGTCCTTGTGCTTGTGGTAGTCTTCCAAAGTGCCCGGTGTGATATTTTTCGATGTGCCTGGTGTCCTTGAAATCTCCCGGCGTGATTGTTCCATTTCAAACATCATGGTGTGTCTTAGTGTTGGTTTCCTCGTCGTTGCCCACGCGACGCTTCTTAATTCAGAGATGTAGCTGCTTGATAGCGTTCCTGCAGACCGGTTGACATTATCTTGTGTGTTTTCAATGTGCCAGGACTCTAACAACAGGCATTTTCACCAATTTATTTCTTTGTCGAGGATAGTGCTGCTTTTGATAGCGATGGTGTGTTTCTCCTGCTCAGCGTGCTCGGCGCTGCCCTGCATGTCCTACATGCCGTATACATGTCCTGCACGTCCTGCATGTTGGAAGACAACGACAAGGACATAAATATTCACCCGTGATCAAGGGGTCGAGCCACAGCCGAGCTGTCCTTGAAACGTTGGGTATTCAGATTTCAGATGATTAGAGTTTTTCTGTCCTATGTCAACATATTCGTAAACCGCAAACAGGAAGATACTGAAAGATAAAACCAGGCTTTAGAATTCGGTGACATAAACTCTTGCCGACTAACTTGAACAAATCGCGATTAAATTTTATTATTGTATCGCCATTTTTACACGGTTTTTATAAGAATGGTTTTGTCGAATAGTGAATTTGAAGGAAAGGAATTGGAGTTTTTGAAGATTACACTAGAGGCCAACACAATGCTGACAAACATGTCCGCGTTGGCCCACACCAGGTGTGGGCACTGTGCGTGCGCGAGAGCCAGATCCGTGTCAAGTACTATCTGTGCTTTTAGGTTAAACACGCGATGACAGCGAGCGTTCACGAGATTCCTTCCTCAGCGTCCAAACTATTGTTCGTGGCAGACAATAAGCTGAGACCTGCACGCTGTTCACAAACACAGGTGTGGGCACTGCGCGTGCCAGGGAATCAGATCCGCGTCAAGTGATAGTCTGCGCATGCACCGCGTCCACAGCAGCGCCCCTGGAGCTGTCTGACGTCATAGTCGAAACAGTGCATACAATAGAAACAGAACAAAAAGCTGTGTCAAATCATATTCAACCTACACTCTAAAAAATTCCTGCGCGTCTACTTACCCGCAAAAAATTCATAGAGCCAATCTCTGCGATCTGCGAAATCAGCTCAGCAAATCATGAGGGGGAACATACGTTAACACCTAAAAATGAAGTCTGCGCTGTGACATTACGCAATGTAAAGCGTCATGCTTGCATTGCGTAATGCCACAGCGCAGACTTTATTTTGAGGTTTAAACAGATGTTCCGCCTCATTATTCGCTCAGCAGATTTCGTAGATCGCAGAGATTGGCTCTTTGAGTGTTTTGCGGTTAAGTAGGCGCGCAGGCATTTTTTAGAGTGTACAAACTGCGAAAGGCATTGATACTCGCGGGCAGATATGTCACGCATTGAACAAATGGTTCCTTCGTTTTCACCTAAAAATGGCCCTGGAAAAAAATATTTTAAAGAGTTTTGAACCAAGCGTTGGTCAGTGATTAACGCGAGCGTTTAACGAAGGTATCGTGACGGCGTTAGCAGACGGCACAAGACAACGACAACCTGGCGATATTGGAAATCTGGGGAAGGACTGGTGAAAAACGCACATTTAACTCACGTTGACGCTTTAGGGCCCGTCTTTCTCGTTCACACCTTCAATGCAGACACCCGTCAATGTGCTAATCGTCCGTATCCTCAAAACTGGACGGAAATTTCGGGCCGCCGAAATCAAAAGCCACATCGCTCGTAGTAACTGTATGGTGTTGCCTTTCCACTGTCTTATAGATTCATGCCAATCTCATCAAAAAAAGTAAATGTTTCTTTAAATATAGTTTAAAGTGCCTATCGTAACTATTTCTTTAATTTTGTTACTGCACTGCACTCTCACGTACTATTATGTGTTTTATCATAAGTGCGAGCAAAGCCGAAGCAACAAGCGCGAGCATGTTGCCATGAGCGACATTTGCATTGCACACGTTTACGGCAGACATGCTCAGACACCGGAGCTCACTCTGTGACTCCGGGTATGCTAACACTTCAAATAAATAGAAACACATTGCAAGTTTTGGTCGCGCTTGAAGCGGAGGCTACAAGCGCGAGAGTGTTACTGGTGTTACCTTGAGCGTACTTTGTACTACACGAAAACACGTGCACGACCCGTGCACTCAAACAAAGCAGATAACTTCATAATCGCGAGCTATACTCGGTAACAGGTTAAGAGTAAAGTAAAAGCTCCTCCCACCTCTTTCCACTTTAGCAGAGCGAACACTGGAGAGATGGTCGCCTCCTCTCAAGCATTCACTCTGCTAAAGTCAACGGTCCTAGAACAACTCGGTTGGTAAACTGCCATAGAGCGGGTCCATATCACATGAGCGAATGACGTTTTAGCGAACAGCGACATTTGATTGAATCGACGTTTTAGCGAATAAAGGGGGCGCGTGTTAATCCACCAACTTGCGCTGCGCATACGCCGCTTCGCGGCGACAGTCTGCTGCGGCTCATTACAAAAATGTGAACCCACTTGGCCCACCCGTAAACCCGCTTCGCGGCGACCGACTATTCGCTAATGTGTCATTCGGTGAAACGCGGGCGTTTGCTAAAACGTCACTCGATCAAGTGAGTGCCTCCCCATAGAGCCTACTCTGAAAAAGTGGCAGCGATCCGTACTCGAGAACCGAACTAATGGCGATTGCAACGCCGCCCTTTCTCCAGCAGCGGCCACTCAGGGAACTGCACGGCTGCCTGTATTGGTTCGGGAGTACAGCATTCGATAGCGTCCGCTGTGTCTGCTATATTTGCTTTAATCGGCCATTATGGCGCCAAAACGTGTACAGTAGAAGGGAGGGCTGCCAACCACCGTCTCTTAAGCGGACGCGCCGCGATTTTGTACCAAAGTTAGGACGCACCCAGGTCGGGACGTGCTACCTGATGTCACCCATGAGACATGGCTCTATAAAAGCAATATTAATTGTGCCGTAAACTCCTGTAAACTAATCTTGTAAGCAAGCATCACGCTCCTGTCATTTTGTACTAATCTCCCACAAAAGTTCGTACAAAAAAAGTTTTCTTTTTTTCGTTTGTTTTTACGAAAAAACATGCTTTCTAAAAGGTCATGATGACCCCAGTAAAACAAAAAAGATTGACCCGCCATCTTGTCACCTCGAGCCTGGGAGTTTCTGTACTCTGGGAACATTCAGTGACTCTAGCAATAGCCATATAAAGCAAATTTTATGTTTCAATTCGTCACTAAAGGGTGGCGCTGTTATTGTATTTAGCTCGGTCTCGGTGGACGCCAGCGGCCCAGGTTTCACGGGTGAGTTTCCCAACTGAGTGTTTTAGTAACGTTGGCTAAAGTGTAAAGAGGGGGGAGGAGCTTCTACTTTACTCTTAATCTCTCACCTACTATTGACGATTGTAAGCAAGGCGACTGGCCGCCGCCATGTCTCTGCTCGTGCGGACAAGTCCGTGCAATTTCAAGCTTACCAAAGCTATGTTCACGCGCAGGCTGCACATGCTTGTACTCTTGGGGCACCAGTTGAGGCGCCAGGCTTGAAATTGTCTCTAGCCCGTGCTCCTTACTTCGAAACGTGTATTTCTAGCGCTAGCGCTCGTTCCACAAAATAATGTTTCACAGACGCCACCTCATGTCTGTAGCTTCACTAGTTGTGGCTTTCCTTCCACTGAAGATGAGACGCAGTATTGGCAACGTCAATAAAACATCTGTAACTTCATGTTTCGACCTGCAGGTGCTGTAATATTTTGAAGGTGGCACGAGTAATTTGCTGCACTTATAGTTTCGATTCCATATGAAGCATCCATAGCACCTAATGCTCGAAGCACGAAATTTTCAAAACTGGGAACTTCCATAGTCAAAGGAAACACGACGTGGAACCACCGTTCTTTTGCCCATACGTGCTAGATTTGTGGCAAACTGAGTGCTGTCGGAGTACCGGAGGAATGGTCCTGTTGTTTTGTTGTTGTTGTTGTTTTGTTATTGTTGTTGTTTTGTTGTTGTTTTGTTTTTGTTGTTTTGTTGTTTTGTTGTTGTGTTGTTGTTGTTGTTGTGTTGTTGTTATTGTTTTGTAGTTGTTGTTTTGTTGTTGTTGTTTTGTTGTTGTTTTGTTGTTGTTGTTTTGTTGTGTTGTTGTTTTGTTGTTTTGTTGTTGTTGTGTTGTTGTTGTTGTTGTTTTGTTGTGTAGTTGTTGTTGTTGTTTTGTTGTGTTATTGTGTTGTTGTTGTTGTTGTGCTGTTGTTGTTGTATTGTGACTGTGCAATCATTTATTCGTCACCACGTAAACAATTGACAGCGCCCGGCATCCAAAACGTGACGCTCCCAAAGTGGGTCAAAAGGTTTCTCCGGTGTTGTCAGCCAACAATTCGTCTTTCCTGGGATGTTCTATTTGCTGTCACGCAGCCAAACACACACGGCTTAAATCGTTGCATATACACGCCCCAAATCCCCTTGAGCCACAGCGAAGCTATATTGAACCCTCGCTGACTTGATGGCCTGCGCCAGCCGCGCTTGGCGTTTTCTATTGACGTACCGCTGACCAACTTTTAATGAACCAATGCGGTACGATCAGAGCAGCAAACTTAAGTGCTTCCTCGCATTTCTATAAAGATCTTTGTGGGCGCTTGGACAAACGTGAATGGCACTCGCGTGAGGTGAGTGTAATGGCCCACCATTTCAATCGATCGTGCCGATGAAAGTTGCGAGAAAATAAAGAAATAAATTAAACATCTTGCTTTCCGCTTATGCTATTTTTTGTTGTACTTGCATTCGCTAATACCTTAGGTCTCAGTGTGTTCCTTTTTGTATGTATTAAACCATTGTCTTCCTTACGTCTCTTCCTTCATTCTGCAGGATACAAATTTTCTACAAAATCTTATAGACCTTTCCGGAAAATCCCAGGAGACCTCGCGGTTATCCCAGATTGCGTCGCGTGGCGCGGGGAATTGTGGGTTTCTTCCGATATACGCCCAGGGTCGACTCGAACGCTTTGCATATCCTAGAAGTGGCACGATCAATTCTCCGTTATCATTGTGAATTCAGAATACGCACAAAAAATGAATGAACGAAGGACGAGGCAGACGCATATCTTTGATTTGTTATCTTTCTGCCTTTGCATTCTGAAATCTCAAATATTCGCACCAAAATGTACTTCTTATATGTGAATACTTTTTCATTACAACAGATTGTTCAATCACAATGATGACTAATCTTTGTCTCTTCCACTAAGTCGATAATCTAACAAACGTAACCATTCCCATTGCGGAAAGTAAAGAAAGTAGAAGGTTCACTGGAAAAATTTCTCTTTTGGTTCTTAAACCATCAGATTCGTGGCAGAAATAAAAGTACTGCCTCTCTTCGCACGCGAGTCAAAACACGAGGGACGTTTCAGTTGCACAGGAATGCGTGTCAGGCACCTCGACGTTCGTGCTAATCCTCGGCCCTGACGATCGCTGCAGCCTCTCATTTTAACTTTCTCGCCGGTAGTTGCGTGCGGCCTTTAATATTTTGAAATCCCGCCCGTTATAGTCTTCCAAGTCGAAAACCCAAATGAGGCTGTGACTGAGCATGTTGTTGCATAAACATTTTCTTCCGAAACACGGCTTCACGCAATGACTGCGGAGCGATGTTTAGGTGTTCCTTAACCCCGAGGCGCTTCCTAAACATTAGTATTTGGGAAACACATCGAAACACGCAAGAAAGTGGTATTTTATTACGAAAGAGAAATCGGTCCGCCAAAACGTAAGCCGAACACAAAACGCAGACCACCTCTAGAAGCGACCTCACAATCAGCTTGTAATGTAGTAGGCTACACCCAAAAACGCCTATAGTACGATATTGGCCCAGAGAGTCAATGTCCTATTTAGATACTCTCCACCGATCAGCTCAAGAGACGAACTCGTTTTCCCCAGACCAACATGTCCAGTCGGGAAACATCTCTCTCATCTCTTCTGTGCTGGTCTAGAATGTCCGCACATATCGCGTTAAAAAAGAAAAAGCATGTTACTTGGGATGGTCGTGTCGTCCAACGCAATCCAGAAGTATCCACTTACCAAAAAAATAAGCGTTTGTCTGCGTGCGTGCGTGCGTACGCGTGCGTGTCTGTGCAACACCACCGTCTCTGTTTGTGTGTGTGTGAGAGAGAGAGAGAGAGAGAGAGTTTGCGAGATTACATTCCAGTGTCAGTGCACCGAAACCAGAACGACAGATGCGAGAGGCACTTGACGCGAGGCAGACGCAGTGGCGACATCTGCCGCCCCGGCGGTTCATCTCGCCACTCCAGCTGCAGTTTCGCGATCGCAAGCCGAGCTTTTGGAGAACACGCTTGGTAGCGTCCAATAATAAATCGTCGGTGGACTGGCTACTGCTTTCCTCGTCACTGATTCCAACCCGAGATTTGCCTCTTCTTGTGGCCCGACGTCGTTCAGCTTTGGCTGTCGGCCGGACCAGCCGCAATCGAGGGCTCCACGGCCCCGAAAAGTTTCTGGAGCGGAAACAAAATGTCTTTGCGAGGTCCCACTTAGCTACGAGTCTCATTCGTTTGGGTGATCGTTTTTCGTTCGGAAAACACCGCGCTATGTCTCTTTCCGAACTACGAAAGTGGACTTGTAGCGTAATCGGACAGCTGCAGCAGGATAGTCCATTGATGATCAGCTCGGACTCCCAGAGATCAAAAAACAAGGTATGCGAACACACTACACTGCAATACTCTCGCGAAACAAGAATGCCAATTATCAAAATTCCGCAAACCAACAGCCAACCCTGTCAAAATTATTTAACTCTCTGCACCCGTACACTCTTTTAAAATCCAGAAGAAAAATAAAAGAAAGAGAAAGGGAGGGGGGGGATGTAGGGGGAAGATGTGGGCCTTCTTTCAACTGAAGGAATATTGTTAGAATTGGAGCTCCCCAGTATTAACACGAAACAGCTTTACGCTACTCTTGTAAAATATTTCGAGTGCCCATGTAGGTCGTTGGTATTCGCCTTCCTCTTGATATGACGCCAGAAGGGTGGTTTTTGTCTAACAACTGATCGACCGTGCTTAACAAATCTATTTTATAAAAGAAATCTTCGGGCCCTTTTTTTTCACATACTTTAGTCGGACATTCAAAGCATTTATAGGGACAGTACATGGAGGGGAAGGATATACGGGCATAGAGCGTTCATTCGGTGCCGTAAACAGGTCGACAGCGAGAAACAATTATGTAGCTGTTGAGGAACTTGTTTTTCTCCTTCGAGAACTGTGTTTGAAGTATAGTATTCTTCAGAACATAACAATCTCCTTGCTTCACGACGAACTATTCTGTACAACGTAGAATCCTATAGCTTTCGCATTCGCCATCAACAATCCTCTTCCACTCGACTCGAAAGGGTCGAAGTGCAGACAGTCAAAATCATTTTTAGAACAAGCTTTTTTTTTTCGTTGTTCTTTTTTTTAATTGTAGGATTGTTGCAGTATTGAGGGTGTAGCAATGCCAGACTTCGCACGCGTAACGTTTCGCGGGCACGAACTCTTTCACTTCTCTTTTCAACTTCTCCCTTTTTTTCTCCTCCCCCCCCCCCCCCTCGTTTCTTGCACCAGTTACAAAAAACGCGGAACTCCTGTTTCACAAACTGCAATCAGCGACGGCTTATTCACATTCGTCGCCGCGCGAGTCTTTACGGCCCGGCTCGGGCAGCCGTAAAGACTCGCGCAATTTGAGCCGAGTGCGCAGATAGCTCTCGAAGGTGGCGCTCGGGCCGAGCGGCAGACCGCCGTCCTCCTTCCTAGCCCAGGGCCAGCGCACACGACGAAGGAGCCCAGGGCAAAAGCAGCGGCCCAACGCAGGTGCTCCATCTTCTCAATTAGCAGGCGCAAAAATACATCGGGCCAGGGCCCGACATCATTACTCACGGCGATCGGCACTCGACAAAAAAAAAAGAGAACAGTACTCGGCGGCTAATCCCCGGCGCATCTTCGAGCGTCCCCTTTAATCCGACGTAATTACGACGATTAAAAGTAGAAAGAGCGGCCGTACATTCGACGTCGGACTGAGCTTTCAGCGAGCACAACTCGCGCGCAAACAATTCTTTGGAATCGCTAATTATATGAGCCATCGGGTTTTCCAAACGAGGACGCTGTTCGTCAGAATGCAGAGGAAGAAGCTGTGGCACGTGACCTTTTGCCCTTCTGCGTTGGCGCGCGTCCCGGAAAGGCATCGCGCGCGTCCTTCTGTTTGTTTGTTCGTTGTCCCTAAAAGAGCCGACAAAAGAAAAAAAGGAATACTATGCTCGCGCAATTGGAAATCCGGCTCTCACTTATACCCAAGCGAACAACTCAAACTGCTAAGCGGACGGGAGTCTGCTATTTTTCCTATAGTTGGGCTCAATTCAATCGCGGCAGTCACATTGTGTCGATGCGACGACGCAGGGGCCAATTTAATATCGCACAAAAGAAAAACAATTTAATGAGCTCAAACAAAAACTGCGACGCGCCCGTTGTTTTCAAAATTGCAAAAAGGTAGTCCCGTTTGGCCGTGGTTTTCACAGGGTGTCTACAATGAAGACCCTTGATTTTGGGGACTTGATAAAAAAAAAATAGGCTTGTCTTTTTAAGCGTTTCCTGCGTATTACAAGGGTTAAAATCTTCGCCTACGTTTTACGGTACCTCGCGGGCCACGGCGCAGTTTTCGTTTTGTGAAACGGTGATGACGGATTCAGGAGAATGTGCGAGTTGTGGGGTTTCCTGGGTTTCGTCCGCTTTGAGTGTGAAAGAGCATCGTTGTATTCGTCGTGAAGCAGCACCAGACGCCAACACAATTAGAACATGGAACAAAAACTAAATATTTCCAGGCCATAGAATATAGGATGAGACGAATCCGCGGATTTTCCTCAACGCTTCCCTGACATCACACCGTTCAATTCATTTTTGTGTGGCTACGTGAAGGACAGTATTAGGGTCCTAGAGTGCGAGATCTTCGAGAGCCTCGGAGGAACTCGAGCACAGGTTAGATATATCCTACTAAACCAAAAACCTACACACTTTACCGAGGCCCCACCCCCAAATAGAGGTGTCTTGATTTTGTTTCTTAACTCGATCTGTTGCGTAGGTTATACTTGTAAATAAATATGTTGTAATCCTGTCGGCTTGCGGTGCTGCTTACTTATAAACGTATAAACACGACGATATTCATTTTGCATACTCGCAGTGAACACAATCAACTCGCGCCTTCCCTTGAGTCGACGCCATCTTTACGTGAAACGAGAACAGTGTCCCAACGGTGGCCCGTGATGTACTGTAACGACTCGGACATAAATCTGAACTCCTGTGACAAGCAGAAGACATTTCAAACCTAAAAAAAAGCGTTCGCTGTTTCTTTTTTTTTTTTTTCTTTCATTTCCTCGAAATCAGGGCGTCTCGTTGTAGATAGATACCGTGTACTACAAAAATTGACACATCTCCAAGTTTTCCTCTTTTTTTTTTTTTTAATATCAATATGCTTTAAGCAATAAAAGTCGCCGTCTAGACTACGTACATACGCGCGCGGTAAGCGCCGAAAGGTGTACTTTCGAACTCGACACGGCGTCGAACCTCGGACCCGAAAACAAAGTAGCAACAAACGCGCAGTTCTGAAGCTATATACTCTGCATCACCTCACGGTAGACTACGGCCAAAGCTACGGGCTACCAGGCTAAGAAATCTGTAAGAAACCACGTGGTATACTGCTGTGACGTGCGTGTCTGTGCACTCAGACGCACAGACTAGTACGCACGTTGGAGCAATGTGGCACGTGGTTTCTACGTGATTCGCTATTGAACCTGGTGGCCTGCGGCTTCGAGTGTAGTCCATCGTAGGGAGGGACGAAGTATAGGAACACAACACGGCGCTTCAACCCGGAGGCCGTCTCTGCACCAGCAGCAAAAAGTTATAACGAAGACGCTGCGCCTTATTAACGCGAAAAAAAAAAAAAGGCTCATTAAAGCAATTTCGAAACATGGGAACAAGAAAAAAAACGGACATGAAAAGAATGGAAAATGCAGGCCTATTCTTTAAAGCGAGAGAAGATGTATACAATGGCAAAGTCGTAATACAGCTTAACAGGGGCACTCAGGCCCCGAAGCAGAAGCCCAAGACGGAAGACGACATTTCGCTCGATAAAAGTAAAACGTCGCTGTTCTTCAACTTTCCAGGCTACCTCGCTTTCTATCTTTCGTTCTTTCTTTCTTTTGTTCTTTTTTTTTTCTTTTTCTATTTTCTCTCTCTCTCTCTCTCTCTCTCTCTCTCTATCTCTCCCTTCTTTATTTTTTTTTCTCTTTCTCTCTCTCTCTCTCTCTCTATTTTCCCGGGTGCTCGCGTTAAAATCCCCACATTGGTGTCCCGGGACCTACCATACACTACATCACTTTAAGGGCAATTTCGATGGGCCATACACTTTAAGCCGCAAAAAACCGCGATGAATCCGATTTTTTCTATTTTCTTTCGTATGTTGTTATCTTTCACACTCTCTCGCTCTCTTTCAGTCTCGCTACTGTGTTGTGACCAACAGTCTTCTCCAAAAGCCTCATTTCATTTTAGTTTGTCGGGCATCCGTCCCTCTATTGCCTGCCTCTATCTTTAGATAACAGATGTCCATCCCAGGGGACGACTCAACCTTTCCAGTGATGCCAGAAACGTTTTCATTCTGAGGCGTCTCTCTACTTGTTTTGGCATTTATTTATTTGTTGTTTCCGCTATCACAAAGAAAAGCTGGCAGCGGAGCTCGGGGAGGTAATGCCCAATCTATTGCGGGCTTTTTCGATTTAAAACAGCAACGTCCAGTTTCAGGTTTCGATTACCGGCCCAATTCTCGGCTAGATATAAGACTGCGATAAAGGTTGCACTGCAAAAATCCTTCCTAAACTAGCTTGTAGCACAGGAACATCGATTCAAGCTGCTGCGAGACGATATTGATATATTTACTATACTTCTAGTTGATTCAGTGGTTGTGTGCGTACTTTGTTCGAGCTATTCTTGTTTTAACTTTTTTTTTATGAGAACAGAAAATGTGTTTCAATAGAAGATTCATCGAGGGTTTACAATGTTTGTTCGGACATTGTTTACAGTCTTTAGGTTAACTTGTCGGTGCATATTGGTGAAAGATCAGCTTGAATTTACGGAAAAGAAACGAAGAAAGAGCGGAACAGGACAAAACAGCTAACAACATTGGACGTCATGTTTTCGACCGAAAACATGACGGAAAGAATACCAAAACAATAATAAAGTGAAGATCCGGTTCTATTTACCGTGTTCGGTGCCAAACAACCAACTAAAGCAGAAGCATCGCCAAAAATAAGACTTAGATCTTCACTACCTCACCAAAGCTAATGCATGTGCAGGCGCAAGCCGTTCGACATACGAGCCTGCATAAACTGACAACAGAACTGTATGGTTGCGAACCAACCCGCAACCGCATACGACAATGGTTAGCAGAAGGGCCGAAGACTAAACGCAAAGACGCGGTTCCTTACTTTCCAGGTCTCCATGACTGTTATGTTGGGAGACCGATCAGGCATTCGAATATGCAAGACTGGTTTTCAATAGAAATGTATATGTATTAATTGGTAACAGAAAAAAAGTCTGCCTAGAACAGTGTTGTTGTTCTTTCTTTTTTAATTTATTTGTTTATTTTTGACAAGAACTTATATGACTATAAGTAGCCTTCACTGTAACACTGACGTTTAAAAAACACGCGATGCTAAACTTAATTTCGCTGAAAAACCTATTATTTTTCTTTTGCTCAATCGGCCTTTAACTTCAGAATATTCTAAACAAAATACACGATGCGATACTGCTACTACCCGTGTAATCTCTCTCTAACTCTTAAAGGAGTGCTCCGGAGTTTCCTTCATAGCCTCCGATTTGCTTGAAAATATGCTAAACGCACCAACAAACATTGCTGAAATAGTAACCCAAATATTAAGCCAAAATAATTGTTTTTCACGACGTTACTGAATTTATCATTTTGTCCTCACCGTGTTTTTCAAAGTGAAACCTTCTACTGGCAACAATAAAAAAAAGTGACGTACGGTCAGGGGAAGCCAGGAGTTCACTCTTTGGACTGTAGACTTTGTTCCCAACTGATTACGAGCAGTTTCATGGTGTCAAATGAATGCTTTGGAAGTTTGCTTCAGCACCAGCGCGGCAGCACGAAACAAATGCTCGGCATAGTCCCTTTTTTGACTGCCTGCTCGACCTGCAAGCCTGCCTTCCCCTGACGTCACGCCACTAAAAAGCGCGAGTAGATTTGAATATTGGTTTTGGCATCATTTTTACTTGCCGATTTCGCAATAACTATTCTGAATTTCGCGATACTAAGTGGCATACCGGAAAGGGTAAAAGCCGGTGATTCTGAAATCAAAGTTAGTTGGGGTAGCTCAAAAAATCGCCGAAGTACCCCTTTAAAGGCTGGACTCCATGGAGCGAACATTCACGGCGAAATTCGCCCTGCAAAAATCTACAACGACGCGCCTCCGCGTATTCGTTCACCACTGAACTCCATGAGGCGAACAAGCTGCGAACGCCGCCAACGCGAACAGCGCCACTGTCAGTGTTTACAAGGGGGAAACTGAATACCCAATGAAACCAGCCACTTATGAAGCTTTGTTTCAACACGTCATATTCGTAAAAAAGTGCAAAGCAAATTAGACGAATCGAGCAAGTAAACTATAATAGTGTACTCTTGAGTCTTAATAATCCTTCGAGTGTTTGTTGGGAAACAGATTGTCCAGACGCGGTGGGGAGCATGCTTAGTCACAGCATCGGAGCCAGGTGGAAGCCAAACCGCGTACAACGTCTTGATTGGCCAGTGACCTTCGCCACGCGTCGGCCGCTTCCGGTAGTGGCATTCGCTGGGCGAACAATATCTAGCCCCGCTAGATACGCGGCGAACACTCGGTTTTTTTGACGCCGCGGCAAGAGTGAATGCCGCCGGGCGAATTTCGTCGGTTATTCGCAGTGTTGTGCCCGTTACCGAAAAAAAGTAACGAAATAGCGTTACTCGTTAGTTTGGTAAAAACTAACGCGTTATTGAGCTACGTTACTTTTTACAAACGTAACGATATACCGTTACCGTTACTTTTCAAAAATAACGAACGTTACTTTTACGTTACGTTTACGTTACTTTTGTGTTCGAGTACATATGTTTGGCAGCATGCGAATGCGGACTGCTGGAACGCAACCAGCCAACCAACACCCCTCATCTTTATGCCGGTTTTAGTAACAGTCCGGTTCATACTATTACCAGAGACTGATTTACTTCACTATGTGGAACAGGACACCGGTTACCAGCACACTGGTTATAATCACTTCCTGCCTCTTACCAGCAGTAACTCTTAGTTTTTCTGCGAAAAAAAAAAAAAAGGTTTCGTGTTTGTAAGCTTTTTTTCCAGGTTTAAAACTTTTTTATTTTTCTATTATGACCTTAGGGAAGTAAAGACTAATCAAGCGAAAGATTCTTGGTCTTAGATTCTTAGAGAATCTAAGAAAGGGATTCTTAGAGAAACGAGCAAATCGCTTCGCCACTAGTTGTCCACTGTTTTAAACGGATGTCTCTCCCCCCTCTCCCCCCCCCCCCCCCCCCGCTGTCCACCTCTGCTGCACAAAGCAGAGGGGGAAAAGAAGGGAGGGGAGCGGGCAGTCGTTCGTTCAAGCCTTGTGGGTGGTGACCAAGGAGGTTATAAGTACTAGGAGGGGGCACGTTGCAATATTGGTGAAGCCTAGTCATAAAAAGTTTGAACGATTTAGTGCCCAGCGTGACCGCAGATCTCTCTGGCGATTGGTGCGCGTGACATGTCACGTGCAAGATGGATGGTTTATTGTAGGAAGATTCCTTGCAGGCTTGCGCGCTCTCCGTCCGGTAGGTTTTATCAGATCGAAGGCTAGGCTGTGGTGTATTCTAGTACACCATATCTAGACGAAAGCTAGCTACGGTCACGTGACGTGAGGAGAGTAAGGAGAAAAATGAGAAAGAGGCGAGGCGTAAAGGGAGCATGGCTTGTGGAGGCTACGCGGCCGACGTCATGCCCTCTCCTACCCTTCTATCCTCCTTGGTGGTGACACTATGAAGAAAAAGAAAAAGGTGGGCGAGCGGAATTAGCTGGTAGCCAAGGTTTTTTTCGCCTTCGAGAAGCGAGATAGTGTCGCCTTTTAACGGATGTCTTTTTTGGTCAGAAAGGTTTTTTTTTTCTTTCTTTTTTTTTAAAGTTTACTGTGACGGATGCTGGTTCCGTGCAGCGATAAGCTTGTGCAGGATTTTGAGATGGATGGGTGAATAGATGGACTGATAAGTGGAAAACCCACCGTTTTAGGAAATCGAAGGTTCTGAAGAATTAGCAGCAAGATACGGCATTGCCTGGGCATTGCGTGCTCGAGCGCAAGTAGTTGCCCCTCGAGCAGAGAAGCTAGATCCTCCATTGAGCTTAGTGACCTAAATTTAGTTCCCCTAACGTCTCCAGTTTTATGCACAAGATTGCTATTCTAAACGTTAGATCAGGCGTCGTGACCTTTTCCCAAATGCCTAACGTATTTCACCAGTTTTGGTCAAAAGTAACGAGTAACGAGTAACGTACTTTGATAGCCAATACCGTAAAAAAGTAACGAAAATACTTTACTCGTTAGTCATTCAGAATACTAACGAGTACGTTAGTGCGTAAGCGAAAAATGTAACGCGTTACCAGTAACGTCGTTACTAGTAACGCGTTACCTCCAACACTGGTTATTCGCCGCATATTTGCTCCATGGAGCGAATTATGCGACGAATAGCTGACGAACTTCGCCCGAACGAACGCTCGCTTTGCGCGCGAGATAGCAGCCACTGTGCTGATGCTGAGCGCAGAGCAAAAGCCGCCGGGCAAAATTCGACGATTTTTCGCAGCATATTCACCCCGTGTAGCTTTAAGAAGAAAGCGAACGTTTCGTTTATACACGTGGCAAATGAATCACCCGCGCGTGCGGCTTCTCCTCTCAGACACCATGGTTGTGGGGAAGCGACCTATAAACCTATAAAGGGACGATAAAGGCCTTTGTTGAATATTGGTACATTTCAAAACTGGTATTACCCCCCCCCCCCTCCCCCCATCAAAACCAAAATGATTTATTTTAATGTGATGGCCTTATTAAGCTACTACTTAAGATTTTCAGCTATGTATATTCTTGCCTCCTAATGCGCAGTAGGTATGCGCAGTAGACCGTTTCAGCGTGCCGGAGCAGCAGTACGCACTCCTTCACATTTTGTTTGTTTGTTTGTTTGTATAAGTTTATTTGAGACAAAACTTACAGAATGTCTCGGGGGACATGGCTAAAGGCACTTTGAAGTGCCTGACGAGGCCACGCCGCCCTTTCTGGCAACAGCGGCAGTGTTGCCAACAGCGGTAGTGTTGCCAAGCAAGAGTGACATGCTTTCACTGCTATACAATAAAAAAAAAACACAAAAGAAGACAAATAAGAAACAACCAAAGTACATTCACACCGTCTTCGAAGGACCTAACGATCTCTACGTCGTCCTAGAGGTCATCCTAGAGGTCGTCCTAAACGTCGTCTTCGACGTCGTCCTAGACGTGGTCCTTGAATTTTTCATAGAGGTCGTACTAGAGGTTGCCCCAGAGGTCGTCCTAGAAATCACCCTAGAGGTCGTCCTAGAGGTGGTCTTTGACGTCGTCCTCGACGTCGTCCTTGAGGTCTCCCTAGAGGTCGTCCTAGAAGTCGTCCTTGAGGTTGCCCTAGAGGTCGCCTTCGAGGTCGTTCTAGATGTCCTCTAGCACGTCGTCCTCGATGCCGTCGTAGACGACGTCGAGGACGACGTTAAGAACGACGTCTAGGACGACCTCAAGGCCGATCTCTAGGGGGATCTCAAGGTCGCCAAGGATTTCGCGTCGTACTAGAGGACACAAAATTTAGCGGGGAGTTTTCCCCTCTAAATTTAGCGAAAACAATTGACGACACGACCGATGCACCAATTCAGTTTCCCCGCTAAATATGGCGGTGTGCAACGATAAGTGCTTTCGCATTCATAGATAATCACCACTGTGGTTTCTACAAATTTGTCTCGACCATCAATTTGCTGCCCTGTAAGTTTTTAGCTAAAATTTATATTACCTGACTTCGTAAATTTGCGCATTTTGGTGCAAGTGGAAACAGTGGTGGTCGCGAAAATAGGGTGCAGTCAATCTGAATAAGCATCGTACCGGCGTGCGTGCATACAATCACTATACTGCGTGATGCACGTTAAAGATTCCAGGCTATCAGTCGTACTACTCCAGCTAAATCTCTCATCTACAGCGTAAGTGAGTGTCACCATACTATGGCAGACCGACATCACGCTATATAAACATCTAATGTCTAATTTTGCTAGGCAACAGCGGCAATCAGGTTGCCAATAAAATCTGAGAAGTCAGAAAATCAGCAGTAAATAACTCATTGGCCAGGTACGCTAACGCACCCCTGCTCTGCAGCAGGAGGGACGAAGTGAGTGAGCAATATACCGGCGTGCACACGAGTAATCAAAACTGCGTGAAGCTTGTCGTGGACACCAGATTATCAGAAGCACGCCTCTGCCCCGACCCAATTGCCGCTTTGTAGCGGATACATCGAGTAACATTAATGAGACATACTTACATTCCGCTGTACAGACATCCAAGAAAGTGCAGCAAACTGGAAAATATTAGAGGCGTGCGAAACGCCAGTGCGAATCGAGCAGCACTAAATCATTCGAAAGCTTCAGAGGGCAATGACGGACGACAAGGTTCAATTGGTCTTTACACCTGAGTGACGCAGCGCTATGCAATTCGAACCAATGATCCGCACCTTTGATGAATAAAGAATCGATGGCAAGAAGACCGGGTTGGTTTATAAGGTAATGAGAAGAGATAAGAACGAAAAGGAAAAAGGCAAAAAAAAGGAAGAGCTCTTGCGTTTTCATAATATCGGGGAGAAAAGTGCGTGAACGGGAAAGCAGTGATAAAATACCTACCCCATTTTCTCTCTTCCTTGAAATGTGCGATGATGCAATTGCAAGAAATGCTCCTACCGTATACCCAATAACTGAAAATGTTTGTTTCTTTGGGGAATATTATTTACCAGTCTGAGTGCGTTGTAAAAGCGATGATTTTCTCTCATTAGCAAGCTTCTACCCCGTACGACCTAAGCCCGAACACCCACCTCAAAACCATGCTATAACAAAATCATCGAAACCTTCTATGCTTTTTTCTGGCGTTATCTTGCATCGAAATTCTAAAACGCCATCATTGCGAATTCTAGATAGTTTAAGCAACCTCCGAATGTTCATGTTATGTTCAATTTAGCTCAAAAAAATGTTTAAACAATATTACGCACAAAACAAAAATTATTCTGCAGTGAAAGCAGCTCAACAACTCAAGCGTAGCGAGGCTGTAAGAATCAATAAACGAAGTAACTGTAAGAAAAGGTAGCGTTTTCCATTCCCCAGCCTCAGCCCCTCCAGGCTCACTAAAACTTCGAATCAACCTGAATGAATTCTTTCACAACTTCTTCCAGTCTTACGAAAGACATCGACTGCCGAGGTAACCGGTAACGCTGTCCTGTCTGACCGAAGCAATACGCTACGAGACGAGCTGTCTCGGTACAAAATCCACCTCATTACGCCGGTCTCGCGCTTCTCCGAGTCAGACCAAGCGTATGCAATAAGAAGCTCCCTCATTCCGCGCTCATTTCGTTTCGAATATTTCCCCAGGAACACCCGCGCCTAAGCAAAGTCCCGAAGAACCACAGCTTCCTCACGCAGATGCTCTATTCATCCACGGTTTTATCATCCAACCTACGGTACGAAAAACAAACTGAATCTGTGATTTACGGAGCCGTCCAGACATTCCTGGGAGGGGGGGGGGGGGGGGGGGCACTAACCAGCGACCGATGCAAAGCGAGGCCTCTCCACCGGACATGAAAGCATCAATGTTTCAAAGCGGAGAGCCGTAGACCGTAGCCATAGAACCGGCGAGCGGCCACCGGGCGTTCCTTCCACACTTCCGACGGGCCCTCGGCGTGTCTACGCTCGCCCAGATGCTGGGTTTACGACGCGGGCCGGACTCACTGTCCGGAGCGCCGATAGCCCGATCCAGTCCATCGTAGCGCCGTGGGCGCGCGGATCCGCTTTTATTCCAAAAGGCGCCACCGCTAAGGTGTCGCTGACCCACGCTCCATATTCCACTGCGGGAAGAGCACCGTTCCGAGCAAGAGCGCAGCACGGAAAGTTGGAGGACACAAAGTTACATCCCGGCCCCAGTTTTCGCTAGTGGCCGACTACGGCAAACAAGAGCGCCTTCCTTGTTCGCGCAGGGGCCGTAGCGGCCGCAGCAAAGTGAGCGCGCGCCAGCTCTCGCTCCGGCGCGTCGACCAGGCACGCACCGACGGGGCAAGACGGTCCGACTTCGCGAACGAACGCGGCGGCGGCGCACGGCGGACAGGCACAGCGTTGGAGGGCGCAGCGGACACGGAATTGCATCTGCGAGTTGTCGCGAACAACGATGGCGACCGTTTATCCGAGAAACCCCCATTCGATTATCCGCAGTGGCGGCCACCGCTATTGCAATGGACGCACGCGCCAGCTCCCTTCCCAACAACGCTGTTACTGCGGCCGCTGGCTCCGCAAGCGCGCAGCTGCAGATGGCGCCCGCATGAAAACGAATGGAAGTTGACAAATCGTTCGTTCTTTTATTTTATTTTTTTGCGTCGTGTGTCGGACTCTTTTTCAATCGGTTTCCCTTCAGTACTTTCCCTTTCCATTTTTGTTTTGTTTTGTTTTGTTCGTTTGTGTTTTTATTTGACTTGCGTGTCTTTTGTGTGAGGAAAAAAATAGCGAGCCAAAACGAAAAACGAGTAAGGTCAGACGAACACGCGGGTCATGGAAGGAAGATATTGGAGAAGCTGGTTCTTCTCGAAGCTGAAAGGCTATAAAAAAAAACAATCAAAAACAAAAAACACTTTTTTTTCCACTTTATTGGATAAAACAAAAATGGCGAGAAAAGAGTTTACACCACGTTGTTCGATTTAAAAAGAAGGGCCGAGTGTTCCAAATGGAGCGGCCCGCTCTTCTCTTTCTTTTTTTTATTATTTTTTGTCTTTCATTGCATCTTTTCGCGGACGCGTGTTCGCATGATGCATTCGAGCAAACACGAGCGTCTGTTTGTCAAACTTGTGACAACTGTTTAAGCAGTCATTTATTGGTGCTACAGGGTATGATCATCTAAAAAGATTAAACAATATCTATTATTTAAGATAACTTTTTTAATAGCAATCTGAACTTGCCTTGAACACTCAGGGGGGATAAGTCGACTGACCACCCTAACAATATGCAAGTTACCAACGAATAACCGTGCGCTCGCATCGTTCATCAAATTTTCTTGAGCCTGACGTTACCTGCGAGTCGTTACATCGTGAACTGTGGATTCAGCCGACTATGAAACAAGGAACAAAGTCAACTCTATAAATGAATGATAAATGGGTTCTTACCCGGGCAGGCCCACTCAACGCACACACAAGGTCCCTTTATCCCGTGTCATTGCACTGGGTCGCATGTGTAAGTAGACGACGTCTGTCTTAAAGATTCATGCGTAAAGAAGTAAATGAGCAAGGAGGGGAGAATAAGAATCGTTATTTTGTCATTAAGGGCATCCATTATTCGATTTGTTTCGACAAAGCCAAGGAACGAGTGCTCTGGTCCGCTGCGACGTTTACTTCAACAAAAGTGCGGAACCGGAGGCAGGCCAGGCTGTTGCTCTCCAACATGCTGAGAAATGGGGCCAACAGTTACTCCCCTCGCTATCGGAAAGGCACGTGGGCCTTCCGATCGCGCAAGGTGAAATTCTTAAAACATACGTCAAGCGTCAAGCAATCCGGAGGCGGTTGCTATTTAACCAGACTTATTGCGGTACACACCTGCTTCTGCACTACTGGCTGAAGAACAACGAAGCACGAGCCTCGCGTAACTGATCGGTACTGCAACAGGCACCCTGATTGACAGTACTCAGATTCTTGGCCAATTCCCCGGTTGGGGAAGTGCCAACAAATTCTGACAACGAACGAACCCGTGACAATTTGGTTTAGAGTACCCTCAGTAGCGAGAGTGAAGACGCCCTTAAAAGACATCGAGAAGATGAAAAACCACGCTTCGCGGAAATATACCTCGGTGCAGAGAAGGATAGTAAAATAATAAAAATGATTCTTCCGCTAAATAAGTTCTTCCTGACCCGAGCGACATATGTGGTGAAAATATTAAGCGGCCTTCCCCAAGGGTTTCATTATTTCCGCGCGTCGAATGCCCCGGGAAAAAAACGTCGTTTGACGTCAGTGAGAAGCGACATGAACAGCGTAATTCAAAAATGACGTCGCAAAAAAACTTTTTAGACTGCTACGACCGGGCTCGGAAAATGATAGGCCCAAACAATGACGGAGACGATCGAGGGTGTGAAGATCCAAGAGCGAAATCTCAACCGAAGACTCCAGGCTGTAGGAGATGTCAAAAACAAAAAAAAAAAATAAGTTGTCTACTTTCTTTCTTTCGTTCTTTCTTTTTATTAATGTTGTGAGTTTTAGGAGGGACGAAACACAATAGGGGGAGTAATGAAGGTGGTCTGCTCGATGAGCGAAGGGACAGCCTCCGGGTTCCAGTGGCTGCTGCTTGTAAAAGTACCAGCCCGGGCCAAGGTGAGCAGAACGGCAGGGGAGGCTCTCGACGGGGTGCGATGAGGTAATAACCCCCTAGAGCAGTTGTTCCCTTGTCCTCCTAACATAGGACATGTCGATGTAAAAGAAAAAAAAATGCAAAGATAAAATTACATGTTTGCTCATCCCTTCTATTACTTTATCTGCCATATGCACATGTCCAGTGTCCTAACACTTTATCAGGCGTATCACTTGGTCACTTCATCAACGTTGTAAACCCGTACAGCGAGCGACACTGTTAGCACGAACGCGCTGTCGGCCCGGTTTTTTTTTTTTTTTTTTCCATTAAGCCAAGTTAGCGTTGAACACTAAATGTTTTCGCCTGGGCTAGTACCCCACATGTGCATATTCCACTGCACTAGTTATTTCATTTACAACCATTTGGTTGAGAAAGAAAAAAAAAAAGAAAAACGGTGACGGCCTGTCTGTGCTTTGTCGTGCTCTGCATGACCATAAACAAGAAAACTTGTTCCCCTTAAACTCAGTTTTGAGCATGGAGAGAGGAACCCCGATTTGTACCGGCGAATTGGAGAAAAGACATAAATGCCGGCAACCAAAAGTTCTAACTGTACGCGATGAGTGCCTAAAAAGTGTCTGTACCTTCGAAGAGCCCACTACTTCGGTTCTTGGGTCAGCAGGGATGTTGCCGGGGGCCATTGGTGGGGCAACACTCTTCCTCGAGCGCACGACCAACACTGACTCGATAGTTTTTCCTCCGCGGTCAACGGCGTTCTCCGTGTGTATACTGTTTGGAACTTGTTCGAGGACCCAAGTTTTCTTCTTGTTTTTCGTTTTGTTTTTTAACTTGAGAGTTATTTAGAGTCAGGGCACGACTCGCTCAAAAAGGCAAGAGAACTGTTGTACACTTTCGAGGGCTGGGAGGAAAGTCTGAGCACGCAGCGGTTACTAACAGGCAGCATCCCCCTCAAATACAAAACCATACTTCGCAGCCTTGCCAAAATAAATACCAAGTTCCCCAAGCGTCGCTGTATGTAGTCCGCTGTCTTTCACGCTAATGGGCTGTAGAGTTCGAAAACCTTCGTACGAAATTAAATTTATGATATCGTGGCCTAGAATTCGGTTACTAAACGAAGCAAACCTGTAAAGGAAATAATTACGAGGATGCAAGTTACTCTAATTATCGTATTTTCCCGACTACATATAGTACGCCAACTATACATGTTTAAAAGTCGAATTTTTACGCGGTGCACTTCACACCGCGTAAATATTCAACTATCTACAGTTACTTATTTTTGCTCTGTTACATTTAAAAAACTCTACTGTTTTACTGACTGAGGCCAGTTAACTCTGAAACTTCTGAGGTTTAGTTGTTGTTGTTGTTGTTTTTTTTTCCAAACATTGCACTTCTTTTATATATATTTCTACATATTATAGTTCAACGAAATATACTATTAGAACATAAAAAATCAGAGTGATTTTTTTTTGGTGCAGGCATTTATCTTCAGAAACTATCTTGGGCCCTACAAGTAGTATTGCTTATGTCTTTGTGATGCGCCGTAATTTCTTTTTTTACTCTAGTTCGCGGATTATACAGATTTGAAAGTTGAAATTCTACGTGGTGCGGACTATACAAGGAATTGATTTTCTAGATCGTTCATCATGACGAAACGAGGCGGATTTCGTGAAGGCAAGGGCTCTTTAATAACGATTTATGTATGACACCAGCTTCTTTTTGAGCTAATAAGGAAGGCGTTTGTCAAGATGTGCTCTCTACGATAACTTTTGACGTGCGGACTATACACCGGGTGCGGACTATTGTACGCAAAATACGGTACAAATAAAAATGTTTATGTGCACGTTTCCTTCTTTCTTTCTTATTACGTAAAGCAATGAACTTGATGGTATAAGCGTACCAAAGACAAGGAAATAATCAGGGATCGTTGCCTCTATCTTTCTTCCATCACCAAATAGAACTCAAACAGGTTGATTACCAATGACTGAACTGTTAGGAGTGATGTGACCACTTTTCTCGGTAGTGCATCGAATGAAAATAACGGGCCTCTGGCAGAAAATTAAAGTTACCTCCTAGTGCAACTTCATTCCGCTTTGACGACTAAAACGAAACCGTGCTCAACGAAAACGTGGGAGCCATAGCAAGTTTCCCGTTAAAGGTACACTCATTGTGCAGCGAACTGGGTGCAGCTGGAACATATCGGGTGTTTCACGAAAGGTGGACAAATTCGATATTTCGAAAACTACGCGTCGCAACAAAAAAAAGGCTTGTTTCGTTTTGGTCTTGGGTCGGGGGCCTATTTAGGAAAATTATTAAAGTCCGGGATATTTAAGTTGTTAATTATTTTCGCGTAATTAACTTTTTTAGTATTCTGTTTAAGGGCATGGTTTCAATTAGAAAATTGCTCAGCATCATCAGAAAATATTTAATCAACCTATTGCAGACCGATAGAAGGCACGTGAAGCATTTTACGGCTTTCTAAAAAAAACGCACAAATTCGACGGTTTCGGTTTCCTATCGGAGCGCATCTCGGCCCCGGCGGCACCGCTCCCCGTGGAGAGCTAACGCAACCAGCCTCTGCTGCGTCGCGCGATGACAGCGCAGCAGAGGTTGGTTGCACTATCTCTCCATGGGGAGCGGTGTCGCCGGGGCCGAGATGTGCTCCGATAGCAAACCGAAACTTAAAAACCCGTCGAATTTGTGCGGTTTTTCGGAAAGCCGTAAAATGCTTCGCGTGCATTCTATTGTGCGGCAATTTGTTGATTTAGGGTTTTTTGAGGATGCTGAGCAATTTTCGAATTGAAAGCATGCCCTTAAACACAATATTAAAAAAGTTAATTACGCGAAAATAATTAACAACCTAAATATCTTGAACTTTTATAATTTTCCTAAATAGGCCCTTGGCCCAGGACCAAAACGACACAAGCCTTTTTTTGTTGCACGCGTAGTTTTCGAACTATCGAATTTGTCCACCTTTCGTGAAACACCCTGCATACCTCGACGTAACTTCCTTCGTTTATTTGTTTGCTATATTGGGCATTGGGTTTATACTAAATAATATAGTATTTACTTTTAGTGAGCCCTTTATATCTAAAAATGGAATGTGAGTTTCAGCGAGAGAATCGAGCTGCCGCATCTAATACCCTAGTTACACTAGCGCTATCAACTGTCATTAAGCCAACGATCGTTGGCATCTCCCGACTGTCATTGAGCTCAACTAAGTTGTCCGGTGTTACACAGAACATAGGCCTAACAACACCAGTTGAGATTCGCGTCAAGTGACACAGTTGAAGCCGCAACGAAACCGAAACTGATGTCACATTACCTTTTTTTTTTTTAAAGTGATGCAAATGAATTATATGCACACTTCTCATTCCTCATAAACGTTTAACCCTTTGTTGCATAGTGGCCACTACAGTGGACAAAATTAATTATCTCTTTTTTTTTTTTATAAATTGCCAGGCGGCATAATCCCGTACGCATGGTGTCCACTTCAGTGGACATATGTGTTTTCGATTGCCACTCATAGATGGCTCCAGAATTTCACTGGTGTTGACATATTCAGCATCCAAGATGGCAGCTTCCAGTAAAAGCACGAGCATCCTCGCAAAAGCGTCGTAAACTGTTGCAAACACTTAGTACTCCTCTGTTAAACGTTTTCATGCGTTCGAGTAAGTCTTGAGGTGTAATCTTTTTTAAATATGAGTGTCCAATAAGTCTTCATTGCTCAGTAAGTGATCTATTTGTGGCTTGTCCACTCTGGTGGACATATGAGCAGCAGCATTACGGGGCCATGAGCTATGCACAAATTGTATTTGGTCAGCAGCGCTGTAATTATACTGGAATGGTCCAATTTTCTGCTGTAATGAATAATGCGCCGTAATTCTACATATTCCAAGAAAAAAATACTATATTTTGTTAATTTTGTTTTAGAGACAAATGATCTGCTACCAAATCACCTTTGAGAGAAGCAGACATCGATGCTTTATAGGATATTCCACTATCTGACTCAGAAATCAGTGTCCTACTTGAAGACGGACTGCCGTCAGGAAGTGATGATGATCTTTTAGAGAGCGAGGATAATGACATCGATTATGCCATAGAGGATGATCAAGGCAGGTGTGATGATCGCTGGGAAGATGCCAGCTAAAGTGATGACAGTGATGAAGAGGATCGCGACACGAAACCCCAGGCACCACCACCAAAAAAAAAAAAACGTCAAGTTTAAAAAAAAAAAAAAAAAATCCAAAGTTATGGTCATGGGACGAAAGGGTTCTTGTGCCCCCGTGCATGCTGTCCATTGTAGTGGACGTTCTGTAATTAATAAACTACATTTCTGAAAGCTAAGAAAAAAATCCTGGGTCTCAACTCAATACCAATAGTTCCAAAAACGCAAAATTTTATGATTTGCATGGACGCTTTTGAAGTGTGCAACGAAGGGTTAAAACAAAATAAAATTAACTTTTTTTTTCTTTTTTTTAGTAAAGAAACGATAGTTAGAACGTTTCACGCGACTTCAAGCAAGAGAGACATAACGAAAGTCTTATCGGCACCGACATCAAAAAGGCCGCCCTCGCCAGGGTCGCCAAGTTTTGGCTTCTGCGACGTGCCGTGATCGTTCTAGCGGCAGTTTTGGCCCCGAATCATACCTCTTCCAACAATACCTCCCTCAAACGTCCGCAATAGCGAGTGCTTCGCTGGCGCCGACAATGGGCGGCGATGCGGCCCGCCATCTTTAGGTCTATTGGGGTGAACCCCCATCAGTTAACTGAGGTACGCCAGCTCAGTTGAACTCAATGATCGTTAGCGGCTCAATGACAGTCGGCACCACCATGTAACTCCGACCGATCTCGGTTGAGTCAACTGTCGTGGGCTTAATGGAAGTTAAGAGCGCTAGCATGGGCGTACCAACCGGGGGGGCAAGGGGGGCGCTTGCCCCCCCAGTTCTCAGAGTGGGGGGGGGGCAAGGCATGTGTTTTGCCCCCCCCCCCCCCCCAGAAAAAGCCGCCACTGGGCAGGACAAACACTGGCCGGCGGCACCCAAGGGATACCAAGTCAAAGAACAGAGAGCGGGTTGGTGAAAATACAAGAGTCAAAGAAAGAATAAAAACACTTAGGGACAAGGACAGACTGCACAGTTCTTTCAACTAGCAACACACATTTACTGATGTCTCCTTCAATGCGTACTATCTCCCTCCTAACTTTTTAAACTAATGAGAAAGTTACGGAAAAAAATATATTTATATACGCCTGGAAAAAGGACAAAATCCCCAAATACAATGCAAGATAAAGACAAAGAAAATGAGAAAGAAAAAGGGAAGCACCATTGATAAAATCAGATAGAGGGCCCTTTGACTAATTCAACTCTGGCTTCAGGTAGTTCATCTCAACTCTGGACAATCCAAGAGAAGAAGCAGCGATGTTGTGTTCGTCACCGGCTATCCTGTATGCTTCAATCATCTTTCGGCCGAGCTTGTTCTTGTGTCTTTCAATTATGCTGGTGTCCTGGAACCGGGCTTCACAGTTCTCGCAGAGGCGTTGATGAACAACTATTGGATGAAAAGAGTCGCTTGAAGCACGGGAAACCTCGAGGACGTGCTCTCGCAGGCGGGTGTTCAGGCAACGCCCTGTCTGACCGATGTATCGGTCACCGCATGAAAAAGGGATGGAGTATACCACTCCCTCTTCACAGGGAACGGTCTGACTGGCATGTTTAAAGGATGCTGAACCGAAATCTGGATTCCACAAAACACGCGGCAAAAGCGTGCAACGGGACGCTACAAACACCAAAACATCACTCATACAGTGATATCTTAAACAGATGACCGTATTTTTCAAAAAAAAAAGGAGGCGCATCTGACAGAAATGTTTACGTCATGTTTTTTCGAGAAGGAGAGGGAACGGCCTCGCGTCTTCTCCGCCTCGCCGCCTTGAGGGGGCAAAACCAAGAGAGGAGGAAACGAGGTATCTTCACGTCACGCGCCTCGTCGGCCTGGTTCAATCTAGACCTCTTTTTCCCAAAATACGACCGTCCATTCGAGATATCGCCTTACGAGTAGTGTTGTAGGGATTGTAGCGTCCCGCCTACATCTCCTGCATTGTTTTTTGAAATCCAAATTTCGGTTCACGATCCCTTTAATGGAACATCCTTTGGGGGCTTCGTTGTTGTTCACTCGTCTACCAAGTTGTTTTAGGCGCAACTTGCACGGGAAGACAATTGAAGTGTTGAAGCGCGCTGCAATTCCCTACATTTTGTGTGCAGAGTTGTGCATATGTGGTATGGAGATAACATGTGAAGCCTTACTATGTGGAGCACGGGGCCTTTGGGTGGCTAAAACTATCTGAACAAGAATAGTGCTCAGAAGACCTTGCGGATAACCAGCTTTGAGGAGACGTTCTTGTTGTTTTGCAATGCCTAAGCTTAAAAAGTGAGAACATGATCTGGCGCGAGAAGATGAAGGGAGAGACCGGAATGATTTCATGTTTTACCAGTTTATAGGATGGGAACTGCAAAATGGAAGAATAGGTTTCCGAGATCGTTGTTGGAAGGTTCAACAAATGCCGGTCGGAAGAAGATGGAGACGAAGATCGAGATACTTTAGACCATTGCCTGAACTGTCTTCCCTTGTGAAATTCAGGCCTGAAGATGAAGAAGTAAACGCTCGAACTACAGATTCAGAAGAAATTTAACTTAGATCCGGTGAATGACTAAATAATCATCCACGTAGCGAAAAACATGGAAGACGAGAGTCAACTCTTCAAGGCGAGCTTTGATCTCCCGGTCCACATACAGAAGAGAGATTTCGCTGATGACCGGGGCGAGGCAGGAGCCTATGCAAATACCTTTCTTTTGCCTGAGAATTTCCTTCCCATGTTCGACAAGTGTTGATTGTAGATATACGGCCAAAAGGTCTAGGAAACCCCGTTCAGATACCCCAGATGAGTTTTGAAAGTCGCATAAGCCATGTTCGTGGATGGCACTTGATACAGAATCCATTAGAAATGCGGAATCTAATCGGTAATATAATTCCTCAATGTCTAACGAAAACATGGAATAGGCCTTGGGAGTAGAATGGAGGTCATGAAGACGAGATACTAGTTCTGTGGAGTCGGCAACTCGGAAAGGTTGGTTGAGATTGATCGATGACAAACGCCTTTGCAGAAAACGAGCAAGAGGCTTCAGCCAGCATCCCTTTTCTGAAATGATGCTTCTTAGGGGAACTCCTTCTTTATGGGTTTTTGCCGTGAAAAATACAGTTATATATTGCTTGGAAGGAGCCCCAATGGCAGCTTTAAGAGCCGGGAGATTAAGGGAGCAACAAAGTTGCTTTGCCTTTGAGCGGAGAGAGCCAGAAGGCCTAGTCTTAAGAGTATCAAAATTATTTTTTAATGCCTGGCTCACCTTCTATCCATAGGAACCTTCATCTACGATGACAAAACCATCGGTTTTATCTGATTTCAGTGGTTTCAGGTGACATGTTTGCAATTCTTCGACTGTAGCCCGGCTTGGAACTTTGCCTGTAGGTGGAGGAGGATGGGCGCAGGCGGATAGGACTCCAGCATCAAGAAATGCTTGCCGTTTTTGTTCTGGAATGTGAGTCGCAATAGAATGGTCTGAAGTTATTTGGTCTACCCTTGTAGTTGGAATGTTCGGGGAAAACTTGGGACCCTTGGAAAGAAGATCCAAGGTGACAGGGCTGAGTTGATGGTCACATAGAACAACCGGAGGCTCAAATTTCGTTTGGAGGGTCTTATGGTGAGAACTGGTCACACTGGTGACAACTTTCTTCCATGAAGATTCAAGAAGATTGGACGCAGCTTTTTGGAGGGACCGGAAAGATGGGTGGGTTCCATAAGCTGGACCAAAGATGATGTTCATCTGTTGTGGGAGGATCGTCTCCATTAGGCGTAACTGTTGTGACACCTCCTTTCTTGAAATCTGCATGAGTCTGTAGTCGGTAAAACATGGAATCCATTCGGTCTTTTCTTTCATCTTCTCGCGCCAAATCATGTTCTCACTTTTTAAGCTTAAGCATTGCAAAACAACACGAACGCCTCCTCAAAGCTGGTTATCCGCAAGGTCTTCTGAGCACTATTCTCGTTCAGTTCATTTTAGCCACCAAAAGGCCCCCTGCTCCACGTAGTAAGGCTTCACATGTTATCTCCGTACCATATGTGCACAACTCTGCACACAGACTAAAGGAAATTGCAGCGCGCTTCAACACTTCAATTGTCTTCTCGTGCAAGTTGCGCCTAAAGCAACTTTGCAGACGAGTGAACAACAACGAAGCCCCCAAAGGATGTTCCATCAAACATGCCAATCAGACTGTTCCCTGTGAAGAGGGGGTGGTACACTCCATCCCTTTTTCATGTGGTGACCGATACATTGGTCAGACAGGGCGTTTCCTGAACACCCGCCTACGAGAGCACGTCCTGGAGGTTTCCCGTGCTTCAAGCGACTCTTTTGATCCAATAGTTGTTCATCAACGAATCTGCAAGAACTGTGAAGTCCGGTTCCAGGACACCAGCATAATTGGAAGAGACAAGAACAAGCTCGGCCGAGAGATTACTGAAGCATACAGCCGGTGACGAACACAACATCGCTGCTCCTTCTCTTGGGCTGTCTAGAGTTGAGATGAACTACCTGAAGCCAGAGCTGAATTAGTCAAAGGGCCCTCTACCTGATTTTGTCAATGGCGTTTCCTTTTTCCTTTCTTATTTTCTTTGTCTTTATCTTCTAGTGTATTTGGCGATTTTGTCCTTTTTCCAGGCGTATATACATTTTCCAGGCGTATATAATTAATTACCACCTCGCCTGCACTCTATCACTGCTTACAAATGTATATAAATATATTATTTTTCCCGTAACTTCCTCATTAGTTTCAAATGTTAGGAGGGACATAGTACGTATCGAAGGAGACATCACTAAATGTGTGTTGCTAGTTGAAAGGACTGTACTTTCTGTCCTTGTCCCTGAGTGCTTTTATTCTTTCTTTTACTCTTGGATACCAAGTGCACCGCCCCCGGCCCTGGGGGGGGGGGGGGGGGGGGGGGGGGGGGGGGGAGGATGGGTCTTGTTTGCCCCCCCCCACTCAAAAACAAGTTGGTACGCCACTGAGCGCTAGTGTAACTATAAGGTATAAGGCTGATCAGAATGGATGCTGTCCCAACCAACGTTCTTCCATTTTGGTCCCAACTGTGTGTTACTCCTCTCTTTGTAGCGACCTCGGGTGTTCTGGGGTGGGGCTATACGGACGCTACGAGTCACCGGTCACAATACATGTGGTATTGGTTAACATGGCGCATAACGTCCGTTGCAGTACATCGTAAGGCGAAACGGAGTAGAGAGTAGAGCCGCTGAATAGGCGCCGCGTCAAAACACCGACACTCCAGCCATTTTCACGCTTAAAATCCTGGTTGCCAGCTGTCCGAAGCTTGATCTGAAATCGCACGAAACGGTTTTGCTGTCCCCACGTTCAAACGGTCCGCCACAGAGTAAGGAGATACAGCCTGAGCTTCCTCACATCGTACCACTCAGGAAGTGGCATTTTCAAACAGTAACGATTCCGCAGTTACGCCCGCTCAGCACTAAGCACAAAGATGGTGGCGACCATGAGAAAAAAAAAGGGGGGAATGGAGCGCCGATACTTGGTGTAGCGATGGTGGAGACGAGTGCCCTCCTCTGATGTCTTCATCTTTATTATGTCCGTTATCAATCCGCAGTATCCTGATGGGCAGCACTAGACACTTTTATGGCGTCCTCAAGATGCATCGTGAGCGGTGTGTTGAATCAAAGTGGGATTGGACCGCTACCTTGCTCACCATTAGAAACTGAGCGGCAGATCGGCGATCGTGGCACCCATAAGGCGTTGATACGATCAGGCATCTTACAACTCACTCTCCTAACTCAAAATATGTCTCCCGACGTAAATATTGCGCTATCTTCTATTTTTTAGGGAGGTTTATTTTGTGGAAATTGTGCACTCAAAAACCTTATCTTTTTAAAGTTTAATCTCCTTGAGTAACTATTACTTTTCCATTGTGACTTTAAGAGCTCAGGTACAAAGCCCTTGCTATAAAGATGGCAATGCGAGATTCGAGGCAGATATTGCCTACGTTTCGTTTACGACGGTCAACCGAACGCGAAATTCTCAAAATTGTTTCGACACCTGATCCACAAGTAGACCGTCGCCCCGACAACTTGAACCTGATTAGAACGCTGAAGAAGGGGGGAGCAGTAAAACGAGCCCTGAGGAAAGACAAATGACTCGGACCTGGGACGTCCAGAGCCATCTGTTAACGGGCATGGCCGGACCTTCAGCTTCAGCTGGGGACACTGGCCAAGTCGACGGGAAGGCAAGTAACACGCCCACGCTGCTCCTGTTGCCACGCAGCGCCGTAGGGAGCAGGGCACGCTCTTCGCACTTAGCGGGGCGAAGGAGACTCGCCCACCCCCCCCCCCTTTCCCCCCCCCCCCCCCCCCCCCCGAACAACCGAGCCCGAACATCCGTCCTCGTTCTGCGAGCCGCCTGCTACCTTGTCCTGTGGGATAGCTGCGAGCAACTTAGTAGGTTCGGCTTCATGTACGTCCGTGGGTCGATCAAGGCGCCTTGCGGAGGCTGGACCGCCTCGAAACGAATACCCCCACCGCTGCGACTCCATACGAGTCCGGAAAGTGCGAGCGGGGAGGCGGACTCCTTCTGGCAGCGATTACGGCCTGTGAGCAGCCAAGAACGTCACTACGTTGATCCATTTGACCCAGAGCTTACTGTGACAAGCTTGGGTGGGAGCTCCGTCGCTTTTGTTCACAGCAGTGAGTCGAGAAAAGGGCGGTATGAGCCTCGATAAAAGACTAGTAACGACAGCGTTCGGATATCGAGTTTAATTCTGGTGAGAACTTCACGGTATCTGAAGGAAATTACTTGACATCAGTGAGTTCGATCGATACACTAACCATCCGATCTTTTGCCCTTGTGTTTAGGTAACAGTACGCCAAGTAAAATATTCTTGACTGAGCATTTCAAAAGCGGTACCCTTGTGTTTAGGTAATAGTACGCCGAGTAAAATATTCTTGACTGAGCATTTCAAAAGTGCAGATTTACCTCTGGCCGACACCATACAATTTTGCTCGCTTTCCGATCCAGATCGTATCACATACGAGATAAGCAAGCACGGTGCAGCACCCAAGCACTAGAACTCTTTCTTCCCGTCTTACTACTGAAAACAGCGCAAGTCGCCGTTTCTTGCCGCGACCTGCTCTGCTCCGACATGAATTTTCTCGACAGCGAAGGTGCACTATACATGCATAAATCTTTCTGTCGACACGTAAGAGCACTCCCGCGTGCTTTGTTCGCCGAGAACGGGCCCATGTTAGCTGTTGACAGACACTAACACGTCGAAGGTAATGCGCCCCTAATAGGTCCTAAGCGAGCTGTTTCTGACCTTCTCACGCATTATGGCCGGAATGTGGCCGGGCCGAGACAGGGCTCCCCGTACCCGGAGTGTGTGGCGGTCTCCTGCGTCAATTTCAATTCGTCTCGTGCAAGCCGCTAAGTGGATGGCAAACTGGGAAGAGCAATTTCCTAATGGGCTCCGCTGGAGTCAAAATAAGAGCCATGATGCGGGGCTCCATTACATTAAGGTGGAGTAACGACGCTGTCTGCTTCCTTGGACAAACACGCTCTTGTCATCCGACGACGTCGGCGAGGTTAACCCTCGGTCGCCCGGCCGGAGTCGGGAACGTTCCTTCCCCTCCCTCCGCGATATCGTTTCAACGACAACAAGTGCGGTCAGTCTCCCGGCCACAGGTCAGGGAGCTCGATAACTCTGCCCACCTCGTGGCTCTCCTCTCCTTCTCGCCGCTCGACGCGTGGTCGCTGACGGCCGTTTACGTGAAATGGAGCGCGACGTGGCCGCTACGAGCGAATGCAAATGCTTCCCAGAAAAGCAAAGCGATATGCGCGACGCTGACGTTCGTGTGCGCAGCTATCTTGAAAAGGACGCCGGAACAAATTTCCATTAAACGTGTAATAACTGAAGTACATAGATAGGGACTCGATAACGTTGCATTACACCTTTTCTAATTATTATTATTATTATAAATTTTTACATATTATTATTATTATTATACAACTTAATACATTTTTTAAACGAAAGGACAATGTTTTGTGGCCTACCATGTCTTCAGGTCACGACGGTATTCCAGCAATACTTGTAAAAGCATTTCACGAAATTTCCACACCCATCCTCTATGATATTTTAACAACTCCTTAAGAGCAGGAATGTTTCCTGAGATGTGGAGGAAGTCAGTCGTAGTCCCAGTCTACAAGTCTGGAAGTCGTACCACTGCGTCAAACTACAGGTCAGTGTCTCTGCTGTGTACATTTTCGAAGCTTTTCGAAATGGTAGTCCACAAAACATTGTCCTTTCGTTTAAGTTCCAACCTAACACAAATTTGTATCAGGACGCTCGACAGAAACAAATTTGATTTCATTTATGTCCATTGCATCCAAAGCTGTGTGCCACAGAGGCCAGCTTGACGTGGTCTACTTTGTTCTGAGTAAGGCCTTTGATGTGGTTGACCATGGCATTCTTTTATCAAAACTTTGTGGTATTGGTGTCTGTGGAGAGCTGCACGACTGGTTTCAGAATTATTTGTCTAATAGAACATGTGTTGCTCGTGCGAACGGCGCGTATTCTTTTACGTACACGGCCACGTCTGGGGTACCTCAGGGATCAGTTCTGGGCCCGCTTCTTTTTTCTATTTTTGTGAACGATGTGTGTAAGCAGATTGTAAACTCTTCGTTTTTGCAATATGCTGATGATATTAAGATATTTAGGGAGATTGGAACTATCTCAGATTGCAAGTTTCTACGAGAGGACATAAACTCATTTAGCAAGTGGTGTTCACTGAACGGTCTTCTACTAAACAGCTCGAAAACCAAGGTCATGTCCTATAGTCGCAAAACGCAAACAACGTGTTTCCCTTAAGGCCCGTTCACACTCTTGCAACCGAGTACGACCGAGAGAGACCAGACCGTTTTTTAAGCCTCTTGCGACTTCTTAGGACCGGATGCGCTGCTGCGGAGCTTGTCCTAAGAGGTCGTAAGAGGCTTAAAAACCGGTCTTGTCTTTCTCGGTCGTACTCGGTTGCAAGAGTGTGAACGGGCCTTTACAGTGTTCGCTCAGACATATTGTGCCGTTCTAGTGAAGTGCGGGGCTTGGGAGTGCTTTTTGACTCCTCCTTGAGATTCGATAGCCATGTGGCTCGTATAATTACCTGCGCCTTGCGCGCGCTCGGTGTTGTTTGTCGAACGACTGGAGTATTTAAAAAAACCCGCAACGTTTGTAACCCTGCACCGCTCTTTGACAAGGTCTCAACTTGAACACGCATCTTCTGCATGGAATGGTAGTTGTAAAACTACCCTCCTAAGGCTGGAGCGAGTGCAAAACAAATTTTTATCTATTTATCGATATCGATATCTGCGCGATGAAACATCTCATTCAAAGAGTAACAGTGTATTGGACGTCCTACATATGAACAGCTTATATCACCGTCGAGAAAAGGCAGATCTGGTTTTCCTTTTCCAAGTCCTTGATGGCATGGCCGACTGTTCAGAACTGCTCTCACAGATATCTTTACGAGTTCCTCGGACAGTGACCCGTTTGACAACGTCTTTTTACTCTCCTCGGACGTTAAGTATCATGGACCCCATATTTCGTTTGTGTCGGGCATATAATGGCATTGCAAGTGATCTTGATATTTTTTGTGTGACTGAATTTGTCAGATCTCTCAGAGTTTTGTATGAGTCTCCCTGAACCTGTCGTGATTGTGATGTTATTATATATTATTTTTAATAAGGTATATTCGTTTTTGTGGTAGTCTTCTACCCTGCGTTCGAACCCTGTGTTCCGTTCTTTTCTTGTTGTGTGTATCGTATTGTTGTGTCAGCATGCGTTATATGCTATCATATCTTTTACTCAATGCTTTAAGTTTTTATGTTTTTTTTTTGTTTTTTTTTGTTTTTTTTCCCACTTTTTTGTAGTGAATAAGTTTCGGTGTGCCAGTACCAAGACCGCATGGTCGTTCCTGGACACCTAATAAACATTATTCTTGATTCTTGATTATTATTATTATTATTATTATTATTATTATTATTATTATTATTATTATTATTATTATTATTATTATTATTATTATTATTATTATTATTATTATTATTATTATTATTATTATTATTATTATGTTGAGTTGCATTTAACTCAGAATCCCATGGAATTTTGGAAATATGTTCGGTCTCGATCAAAGACAAAATGTGGGAGGGAGATCACATAGCTGAACTCACAGGAAAACTCGACCACAGATGTTTGCGAAATTTTTGCCCACCACTTTCAGTCCGTATTGAGGCATCAACCGAACTCTCCCATTAACGCCGCGCCAGCTGCCTCTAGTAATGCAACCTGTATTGCGTTTTTTTTTTGATGAGGAGCTATTACATGAGTGTGTAAAGAAGATGAAGCCGTCTTTGTCCTCTGGCCATGACGGCATTCCGTCGGTCCTATTGAAGGCCTATAGTGCAATATTTATCCCTATTTTGGTATACATTTTTAACAACTGCGTAAAAACGGAAGTGTTTCCCGTCTTGTGGAAAACAGCACTTGTTGTACCCGTACATAAGTCCGGTTCAAGAACAAGCGTCTCAAATTACAGGCCTATATCTCTTCTTTGTACATTTTCAAAACTCTTCGAAACAGCTTTGCACAAAATATTGTCGTTTAAGCTCAAACATTCTCTCATCCCTAGCCAACATGGTTTTATGGCGGGTCGCTCAATCACGACTAACCTCACTTGTTTCATGTCAACTGCTGCTCAGGTCGTCTCTAATAGAGGCCAACTTGATGTAATCTACTTTGACTTAAGCAAAGCGTTTGATCTTGTAAATCACGACATGTTGCTAGCAAAGCTGTCAAAGCTTGATGTCCACAGTTCGTTGCTTTTATTGCTCAAAAGTTACTTGCGTGATAGAATGTGTTTTGTCAGCTCGAATGGTAATTCGTCTGCTGCTTATCAGGCTACGACGAGTGTACCTCAAGGTTCCGTTCTCGGCCCCCTTCTGTTTTCAGTTTTTGTGAATGATGTTTCGGCTGTGATCCGTCACTCCTCCTTTCTACAATATGCAGATAACATTAAGATGTTTATAGAGGTACGAGACGAACGCGACTGTGTTTTGCTACAAAATGATGTATATGCTTTCAAAAACTGGTGCAATCAGAATGCCCTAAAACTAAATAGTTCTAAAACTAAAGTCATGTCCTACACTCGAAAGACACATAATATTATATTCTCTTATGACATTCAGTCAGTTCTTTTGGCACGTGTGAATGAAATCAAAGACCTTGGAGTTGTATTTGATTGTACATTACGCTTTTCGAGTCATGTTGACCACATTGTGAGCTCAGCTCTACGTACGCTTGGTATTACGTGCCGCATTACTAAAGAGTTTAATAACCCTAGTACTTTTGTCACACTGTACAGTGCTTTATGTCGACCACACGTCGAGTATGCCTCTGTTGTATGGAATGGAATCTGCGCGACAAACTCGGCTAGGATCGAACGTGTTCAGAATAAGTTTTTATGTATCTACAGACATCGTTTCTCGTCGCGCAATGCGTCTACCTCAAACGATGATCCAGCAGTCCCAGTCCAACATAGCTTGGCATTGCCCACCCTGCGGCGTAGGAGAGAACATGCCGATATCCTATTTCTGTACAAACTTATTCATGGCATCACTGACTGCACACCATTGATCTCAAATGAACGTTTGAAAATTCCCGTATAAATTACACGGCAAAATGTATCCTTCTACAATGCTCGCATAACTAATCTTCACGACCCTGTGTCAAGAATTGGACACACCTACAATTCCTCTTTTACAGACACTATTGATATATTTAACAATAACACACCGGAGTTCATCAGAGCGCTAAAGGTCCTCACCTAAATTTTGCTTACCATTTTTTGCACCTGATTAAGTTGCTCAGAACCAAATTTTATACCCTCGCTTTCCTTTTTTTTCGCTACCGTGGTGGTATACCGTAGAGAGTTTATGTGACATATGTGATCTGTTTTAAGTGTTTTTATTGTTTACTGTTTGTTTGTTGTGTGTAGTGTTATGTTTTTCATGTTTCCTGAGTGCACCCCTACCAAGACCGCAAGGTTGTTCCTCGGCACTTCAATAAAAACTTTGATTGATGGATTGATTGATTGATTCGTTGATTGGTTGATTTATTGGTCGATTGATTGATTGATTGATTGATTGATTGATTGATTGATTGATTGATTGATTGATTGATTGATTGATTGATTGATTGATTGATTGATTGATTGATTGCTTATTATTATTATTCGTATTATTATTATTATTATTTTGTGAGTTGTAGAGAAAAAACCAGGATGTTTCTTCTCGAAATGTAAGCAAAAATTGTTGCAGCTTTGTTAATTCCACCAAACGCGATGAAATGAGGTAGCTTTACAGGAACATCGTTAGTGAAAACAATTAGGAAAGGAGATGGTACGGTGATGAAATAGTTGTAATATGCCGTACACATTTTTTTTTTCTTGACGTTGAAGACGACGTCAAGGACAGCGTCTAGGACGACGACGAGGGCGACGTCCTAGAGGACATCAAGAACGACGTCTAGGACGACCTTTATAGGATGACCTCAAGGACGAGCCCAAGGACGACATCGAGGACAACGTCAAGGACGACGTCTAGAACGACGTCAAGAACGACGTCTAGGACGACCTCTAGGACGACGTCTTTGACGACGTCGAGGACGACATCAAAGACGACCTCTAGGATGATCTCAAGGACGATCTCTAGGGCGGCGTCGAGGTCGACGTCGAGGACGTCAGGTCACGTCAGCTTCAGCTACCGGCGCTTATCAGCTTACGCGACCGGCGCATACGAGCTTACGTGACCGGGGCTTACGCGACCGGAGCTTACGAGACCGGCGCTTGAGCCACCTGCGCTTCAGCCACCATCGCTTCAGCCACGAGCACTTCAGCCACGGGCGTTTCGTGACCTTGAGCGTGGTTGCGCTTATAAAGCTACCGCTTTCCAATGACAACGAAGGCATGCTGTTTAGGAACAACCAAGTGCAAAAATGGAAGTGGGTGATCTCTGAAATAGGAAGTTGACATACGGGTTTATGTCGCGTTTATTTGGGGGAGGGAAGAGGGGGGGGGGGGGGGGGTATATTACGTTGTCAGACGAAGGTGGGCGCGCACGTAGTGGGATATGGAGCGCTTTCATGGCACTCGCTACCCTAAAATATTCGTTCTTTAATCTAGACTGAAAACTTATTATGTGTCAAACTATGCTCACCCTTAAAAAAATAGAAAAAGGACTACTTAGTTCTTACCGCTTCTCCTTCGCAAAGCTTGCTGACGTACTAGTCGTGGGCAAGGGCGGATCCAGAACTCCGTTTTTTTTTGTTTTTTTTTGTTCTTTTTTTTTTTGGGGGGGGGGGGCGGAAAATTTGTAAGGATACTATTCTCCCATTCTTTCGTGTGCACCGGGGGGTCCACCCATGTCAAATTGCCCTCCGAGAAGGAGGGGGAGGGGGGCGGGTCGACTTTGCTTGGGGGGGGGGGGGGGGGGGCCGCCTTCGTCGCCCCGCCCCCCCCCCCCCCCCCCCCTTGGATCCGCCCCTGGTCGTGGGGATCACGGCATTGGCATGCACCCGAGGGGCGACGACAGATGAATCTGGCGCATTTATTGGATACGAGTACTGCGTCAACACTCGGCTTCGAACCGCTGCAGTGACGGAAACTGAAGAGCTTTAAACTTGCGGGATATACTTCAGAAAAAAAAAAAAAAAAGTACAGCCTGATTCGCATGGTGCGATTTTGCTTGCGAGTTCGCAGCTGCGGCGCAACCTCCGCTACGTTTTTTTTTTTTTTTTTTTTTTTGCACGAGCAACGTCGGAACTGCAAAATCGCAAGCAAAATCGCACCATGTGAATCCAGACATAACGCGATGTTTGGTAGCGTTTTTAATACAGAGAAAAAGGTCATGCATGACAGTAATTTCGGCTTTTATAGGATGCTTATGGACGTCGATAGTTAAAAATAGGGCGCAGAAAAAGACACGGACAAAAGAAGGCAAATGACAAGTGTTCGCCCGTTGTATTTTTATGTCCGTGTTCTTCGTGCGCTTTCTTTTTACTTGTGAGTTAGTACCGACTGACCCGATTCTCAACACTTCTGCGCGTAGCTCAAGTTTGCGCCATAAAAAGATTATCTCACAATTCACTTGAATGCCCCTTTAGCGTTACTGTATTTTTCTGTGGTTACCCTGCCAACACTAAAGAAAACATCCCTGGCTAGGTCAATGAGTGACTAAACGTGTTGTTGTCGCTCCTACTACTTTAGCAGTCGTGTCAAGTTTGCCCGTATTCAGACTCCACGACATACGACCCAGAAACCGGTGCTATCCTAATCAAACATAAGAACAAGTTCTGTACTGCTGGAACGAAGCAAGTGAAAAATCGCAGATCAACTTCAAGACTTTAGTCCATGCAGTGGCGCACGAAGGCGTAAAAGAAGATTTGGAAAGAGTCCTGTATTTTGGCAATAAATGTTTGTAAGCGCTCTACCACAAAAGTCTCCACACAGGTGCGCGAGCACGCAACGGCTCATATTCGTATCGCCGTTCCGCGTACCTTTCAGCATAGAAACGACAGGTGTGCGTGCTCCCGCGCATGCGCATGAATAACGTGGAACATTGTCATACGGGACGCGATCGAAGAAACGCACGTGCACCAGCCAGCTCACGTGCAGGAATCCAAGCATGCGGAACGGCACGTACGCGCGCGCTTAAAGCGTGCGCGGTTGCAGCTTCCCAGAGCAAGAGCACATGCATAGATCAATAGCTGTGAGAGAGTATGTGCAGGCGCAACTATTGATCATGCAGAGCACGCAAGGGGACGATGCGTTCTTTGCGAGGCGCTCGCGCTCGTGCAATCAATGCACATTTCGAAGGCACTCGCGCATCGGCCTCAAAATCTACACTTCCCTATAGGGGTCTTTATGAAATACTATACTACGTTCACCCTAAGAGGTGCCCTGAGGAGGTTTCTGAGATATAGCCCAAATATGGCGATAACTCGCTCTGCTGGCTCTAATCATCCTAGAAATCCATAAATCATGACGATACGTCGCCGGTTTCCCTATTTAAAAAAAGCAATCAATGATCGCCACAAGTGTTGCAGAGTTGCCACTCCCGAGTAGGAATAATTCTGGAATCATTCCCCACTTTCGCGACTCTGCAATGGAATGGGAATGGAATTAAATCTCTTTTTGCCCGGATTAGAGTGGGAATGGAATGGGCTCGGTCCTTATGCGAGATGTGTCGTTTTTCATCTAGTGCCTACGGGCTGATTGCACCATTCGGTAGTGATCTGTAAGTGGCTCTTTAAACAGCATCATTGCACTGCAGGTGACTGACGGCTTCATTGTCTCACTGACTTATGCTCCTTCGAGGATGAAAATGACGCACCCTCGGTGAAGCAACCAAAACTGAATAGTTGTAGACGGACAATGGGTCCTTTCTGGCACCGGGAGACGCGACAAAGAGGCTGTTGTAATCATGCGCGATTACCATGCACCTTTTAACCAGGAAGTCGAACCGAACCCGAACCGAAAACCGGAGCAAAACTTATTTTTACCTGAACAGGAACAAAACTGTAACCGAAATTAGTCATTCGATATTGAACCTGAACGGGAACAGAACCGTAATCTCGTGTCGCGGTTACCAGTTCATTGGCAATGGTTTAGCGTAATAAAATGTGAGCCGCGCCTTCTTGCGGGTGGCGGCGTGAAGTCAATTAAATACTCGCAACGGTGGCGTCAGCGACTCCTTTTTGACTAAACAAATGGCAGAGACGTCATGGAGACAGCTCAGTAATAATAAAACAAATAAGTATATTTCACGTCTATGTGCAGCACGAATTGGCGTCGGCGAGTCGGCGTGGAGGCGTGCACTCAGACATGTACGTGACGCATTACTAGTAACGAGTCACTTCTACCTGTACCTGTTTTCACCTCAAGAACCGAAGTAAAAGAAGTCCGGCTCCTCGCGGAGCATTACTAATTTTCCACGTCATGTGGATAATTAAGACGTATGTAGGTCAATTTTAGATTAGATATATGTTATCTTATCAAGACGCACACGTTCTAAACGCCAAAAACATCGCTTTTTCCTCCGACAACCAAATCTCGTAAGAACTACTTCGCGCCGCGTACGAACAATGCGCAAAACTTGTTTTTTTCTTGGGGTGAAAACGGATATTGTAACTTTTTTTTCGATAACAAGTAACGTATTTAGTTACCTTTTTAGAAAATGAGCAAGTAACGTACTTAGTTACTTTTAAGGCCAAGTAACGAGTGACGGTATTCCGTTACTTTTGAGGAGCAACGTGTCCAAGACCGTTTAAACAGTCTCGTTTTAATTCCAACCTGCAGTATGCGTCTAGTGCAACAAAGGCAGATGGGCAACCCGAAAAACAACTAGACAGTGTGACAGTGTAGCAACGTTTATCGCTGAACACGTTGGTCGAACTCTACAGCTGAGAATGTCCTTCACCCGGCGAACACATAAGGTTCGATGGTTGAACCGTCTCGAATAGAGTACTGACCGAATGTGAATCCGGAGGTTGCCAAGACGGGAAGGCACAGAACCCATTGTCAACTAGGAACTTTAGAAGCAGAAAGAACAAAAGAGAGAGGGGAATCCCAGATTCATGATCTTCCTGAAGCACAACACTGCCGTTCCTCCGATCGCGTCAGTAGAACGACTCTCAGCGTCGCCGGAGATGTGTTCGCAAGGAAGAGGGAAAAACATAACTGATGAAAGCAAAGAGCCAGCTACTGCTTAAGTGCAACGACTAATGAAAGGAAAAAAAAAATAATAAACCATGAAACAAAAGCAGTTGTGTATTTGGTAGTAAAAAACCGGGAAAATTAACTCGTTAGATTTGACTTTTTGAGCGAGTGACGACTCTGACGAGTAACGATATTTAGTTACTTTTTTGGGGTAGCGTGTACATGTCTGCGTACACTTGTATATTTTTGTTTCAGCTTACGATGGAGCCAATTCATACCTCGGAGGACGTCGCGTGCCCTTTCGGATGGGCGGAGCGACGCGGGGAGCTCGAAGTCACGAGACAAGCTACGAACTACGGGTTGGCTCGAGTAGCTTGTAGCGCCCATCGCGGTACATCGTAAGGTGAAACAAAGTATATGTAACTATGCTGAGAGGCTAATAGCTATTCTTTATATATATGTGTGTGTGTGTGTGTGTGTGTGTGTGTGTGTGTGTGTGTGTGTGTGTGTGTGTGTGTGTGTGTGTGTGCGCGCGCGCGCGCGTGCGTGCGTGTGTGCGCGTGCGTGCGTGTGCGTGTGTGTGTGCGCGCGTGTGTGTTTCTTTTCTTGCTTCAAAGCTTCTAAGCAGTATTCCTTAAAGGCCGACGTACACTTCGCGCTTTCCACTTTTGCCCGTCTCCTCCTTTCCTGTATCCTCTCCACTTTCCTGGCTCCCCTCGCAACTTAGGAGAGGGGAGCGCTAAGATTGTCTTCCCTGCAGAAAACCGAGGTTGTACGTCGGCCTTTAAGGAAAAAAAACTAACATAAACAAAAAAATTAAAGGCATTCACTATTCTCTGTAATGCCGAATTAGAGCGCAGCTCTTGAGGAGAAGGGAAGGGTACGGAGTGGAGGGTATTCTCCTCCTCCCCTCCCCTTCCTCCCCTTATGCTCCCCTCCCATTTAGCGGGAAGTTTTTGCTAAAGTTCCCGCTAAATTTAGCGGGAAAATTTTTCTGCTAAATATAGGGGGGAATTTCTTCCGCTAAAAAACTTTTTTCCGCTACATTTAGCGGGGAAATATTTCCGCTAAACTTAGTGGGAAAAGTTTTACGCTAAACTTAGCGGACAAATGTTTCCGCTAAATTTAGCGGGAAAACTTTCCCATAATGTAACGCGCGGTTACGCCCGCTTGCATTATTCCCATAATGCAACGCGCGCGGTTACGCCGACGTCGACGGCGACGGCGACGGCGCTCAAGTCGGAAATGGACGCCTACACTCCGTGCAGTGCAGGCGAAGGCAACGCCAGGCGAAGAGAGAATGGGCAAGCACTAGTGCTTGCCCATTCTGGGATGGGAGAAGATGGCAATGGAGGGCGAGGGGAGAAAGGAAGAGCACTAGAAACGTTAGAGAGAAAAGCAGGCTTCTCTCTTCCTCTCCAGCTTTCCTAGTGCTTTCCCTTTCTCCCCTCGCTTGGCGTTGCCTTCGCTTGTACTTCACGCAACTACTGACACGTAGTATAAGAGCTGCATTCTGAAAAATCATGAGCCATTCCATTCTGTGAAGGTGGATGACCAGCGAAGCTGTTTAGCACACGACACAGACTCGCCCCGACGAGCCGCAGGAAACTAGAAACGCGCGACGGGACCGCCACCCCGGGAGAGCGGAAAGAAAGGAAACTAGGCACGCAAGCGCTTGGAACGACGACATAGAGAGGGCGGTGCGAGCGTAGACATGACCAGAGGACATGACCGACGTGGGTCGCAAAGCGGCAAATCTCTGAGAAACCTTTATTATCTACCTGAGAGTCTACTGATTTTGAAAATGGTGCCTATTGATAGCTAATCTACTGAATAGACATATTGCTAAATTACCCAAGTATCAAGAAGAATGCAGGGAATGGTGTTCCGCGCGCCGCACGTGCCGGCGTCTGCGGTAGTAACTGTTCTCAAGCAAAAGCCTAAAACAAATGGCATCTTGAACGCGTGTTCGTCAACGCTTTATTTTTGTTATTTACTTCGAATCTTTTATACGGGGAAGGCGTTCGCGTGCGGCGCCGGCGTCTGCAGGAGTAACGTTTATACTCCAACGTAACGTCGACGGGCGCGGCGTAGCGCAGCGCGCACAGATCCTGATTGGTCTCGACTCTCGACTCTCAGATATCGAGTTCCTGGTTGCCAGCCAATGAAAGGCGCGCGTTCTGAGCTACGCTGCGTTCACTGCGCTCAACGTCGGCTGAAAGAATTTTGTTCCGTTCGTGTCTGTAACCGAGCTAAAACTAAACGTACACAGGCAAATTCAAAGCAAAATATATACAATGCAAGTGTTTCTGACCCTACATAACACTTGCTTATATTTGAAATCCAGGGCACAAATTTTGATTGTAAACATCTAATTAGTATATAGTCACATTATAACCGCCACATTCTTAGTCAATATGCTGTCACAAACGCATCGTACAAATCTTTTTTTTTCGATAAGCCTATGTAAAGGTAGCTTGGCCGCAAGCTCCTTGGTGAACGGCGGAGTGCTAACTTTACAGGGGCAAAAAGCGGGCCGAATTTGAAAGTCTCGAGGAATAAAAAGTATTAATCAAAATACCGAACTTTTAACTTCGGTGTGTGCTATGAGTCGGCAGCTATTATATTCCTCGGGAACTTTACGATTCTTCATTTCGGTGAGAAGAAATTTAAAATTTTGTCAAAGTGGTCCATAGGACCCAATGCAACAATATTATATCGGGCCAAGGAATAAAAAGTATACAATCCTGAGGTTCAAGTAGATATTAAATAAGAGTGTATTAGTGCCCTCTATATATATCCGGGGAACTTAAGGATTTCTGTAACATGTTAAGGCAATCAATAGATCATTACCTCAAAACTTGTACAAACACCAATAGCTATTGAAATAGACTCGGTATCGTATCTAATACTAATTTAGAAAAACAAGTCAATTCAGTCTAAGGGTAAAGTTGACAACCTGAGAGAGATTATTCAATTTATCAATGACAGTATTTAATGAGAGGGAAAATATGAAGGTGAAGTAAACATATCTGTTTGGTTCAAAATAAATTGGGGTGGCATATATGGCAGATGGGCTCTTTTCATTAATACTTAAAATATAACGTAACTTTGCTTTATTTAATAAGAACAAATCATAAAATAAAAAGAAACCCACGCAGTCATTAACAATGGATACATTGTCAATAAAAGGATAAAGGGATTACTATACCTTTCAAAAGGAGCTGATGAACAAATATCATGCAGCTACTATGGACAACAAAAAAAAAAGACATACAAAATGTCATCTCACTTTTACTTGTACAACATAACCCAAAAACCTGCAATAAAATTGGGCTTATAGCATGCACATCTGGAAGATCTTAAATTTCTAAAACAGGAAGACCCAAACCCGTTCCAGGGCCTTGGGCTTCCTATTACTCTTCATAAAAGCATGCAACAGAAGACCCAAAACAACATCTAGGAGGGAGCAGACTAGTTATGTATCCCTGGGCTTCTGATTAGATATTAGACAAGGCAAAAACAAAAGTTAAGGAAGCCTTCTTTATTTTTGATAGGGAGCTCAATTTAATTTGGCAAGTACCAAGTTGATAAAAAATAAAGATTCAAAGACACACAAAATGTCACCTCACTTTGACTTGAACGACATGACCCACAAAACTGCAATAAAATGGGCTTATAGCATGCACATCGGGAAGACCTTAAATTTAAAAGACAGGAAGACACGGACCAGTTCCGGGGCCATGGGCTTCTTATTATTCTCCATAAAAGCATGCAACAGAAGACCCAAAACAACATCTAGGAGGGAGCAGACTAGTTCTGTATCCCTGGGCTTCTGCTTAGATATTAGACAAGGCAAAAACAAAAGCTAAGAAAGCCTTCTTTATTTTAGGGGCGAAGCTCCTTAGGGGCTAGCCATGTCCGTCCGCCGTCCGTTGTCCGCCGTAGGCCGGCGTCGGGTGCTCGTGCTTCTGCTCGTGAGATCACGTGCTCACGTGCTCGTGTAGGGCAAAACAAAATTGGAAAAAAAAGATGAAAGAAATTATGAAAAAAGAAAAAGAAGAAAAAAAAGAGTAGGGGGTTCTGATATGCCATCCCATCGTCTGCTTAAAAAAAGAAAAAGAAGAAAACCACACATTCTCCTACTGACATGAATGAAAAGGCTCGGCATGCTGCGGCTCGGCGTCTACGCAGACAAGCACCACCAGAGCTTCGCCCCAAGCAACATCATTCACCGCGTGGAGATGCGGTCAATTTTTTGATAGGAAGCTCAATTTATTTGGGCAAAAGATAAAAAAAAATGAAAATGGGAGTCTGGAAGCCGATAACCAACTAAGAATAAAGGAAATAGTCAATAAATGGTATACTATAAACATTACTTCTCTTATTTAATACACATAATAACGTAATTTAAAGAAACACAGTAAAAATATATTAAGTAATATACAAAAAGCTAATAGTAAAGATGATGAAGAGGTAAAGTAAACAATAAAGGGGAACACACGAACCGAGAGGGTGGAGGGGAAGCGGAAAAGAAGAAACATTTAGTTTCTGAGGGAAAAATTGACCGCATCTCCACGTGGTGAATGATGTTGCTTGGGGCGAAGCTCTGGTGGTGCTTGTCAGCGTAGACGCCGAGCCGCAGCATGCCGAGCCTTTTCATTCATGTCAGTAGGAGAATGTGTGGTTTTCTTCTTTTTCTTTTTTTAAGCAGACAGATGGGATGGCATCTCAGAACCCCCTACTCTTTTTTTTCATAATTTTTTTCATCTTTTTTTTCCAATTTTTTTTTTTCTTTTTGCCCTACACGAGCACGTGAGCATGTGCTCACGTGCTCGTGAGCACGTGATCTCACGAGCAGAAGCACGAGCACCCGACGCCGGCCTACGGCGGACAACGGACGGCGGACGGACATGGCTAGCCCCTAAGGAGCTTCGCCCCTAAAAGATATATTTTGCTATGTAATATAATTTAAACTAATACTTACAAAATTATTCTTTAGCATTGCTGGGCTCTGTATTGTTGAGCTCAAGTTTGTTGCATCGGCATTGTTGTGTTCGGCGGGGGGAGAGGGGGGGAGGGGGGCGGGGAGGGGTACGATACGAACTGACCTACTGCAATTCATAATAATGAAAAAGGAAAACACCATGACAATAGCACCTCTTAAGAAGCTTTAAACTCTCTTTGTAAAACACCAGTAAACTAGCAATTCATAAGATTGCTCTAACCTATCTTGTTTAACACCAATAAAACTTGTCTTTCTAGACCTTACATATAGTCCCATTTGTTAAAATTTAAAACCTTAATCAGAAATTAAATAGCGTAAACAGTACTATGACCTGGTTGCCCCCGCTGCTGTGTGTATGGGCCTTTAATTAAGGAGCCGTGACCAATGAATATGTGAGAGGATATCAGAAGATAAATACCAATTCCAGCTCCCAATTGGGTTCGAAAACCACACACGATTTCTAGAGACTTCGCAAACCTCACAATCATAGCGCAGTGTAAAGAGCAGAACGGCCCATAAAAAGAAACAAGATTAGAAAGTGCGCAGCAATGCGGCAGTAAACCACCCCAGGGAAGATAAATTCATCGTTACCGGCTCACTCGAAAGCACGTGCTCGAAAGTTGGTTGGAACTCGCGACGTCGTTGCATTCTTGCACATCATTTCGATTTCCATAAAGAGTCTATCAGCAAAATAAAAGAAAACGAACAAACAAACGTTTAAATTTACAGTAATAAGGGAGTCACTTTTCTGTCCTTGCGAGAGAAGCTTTCCCATGGAGAAAATTATGCGACGAACTGACGAACTTCGCCCGACGGCATGCTCGCTTTGCGCGGGACGTAGCGGCCACTGTGCTGATGCCACGCGCAGAGCGAAAGCCGCCAGACAAAATTCGTTGATTTTTCGCAGCCTATTCGCCCCATGGAGTCCAGCCTTTGGGGTGTAATATTGCCTCCTTTAGGGAGTAAGTTAGCTTGTCTCGAAGCATAAATATTGCCGGGGTCATGAAACGGTATTTGGTTGGAATGTTCATGACTTTGCAGAGGCGTACTGGTCCTAGTCTGGCCCAGGTATACTCGTACAGGCCGTCACTGATTCAGAAGCTTCCTTGTCGCGGTGAAATTGCGAGGATAAAAGGGGACAATTTCTTTCAGTCTTGCCCTCGCAAAGCTTGATGACGTAATTGTGGGATCGAAACCCCCCGCCGGACGACAGTCGAGCGCGGCTCGTGCATTGGACACGAGAACTGCGTGAGCACTCGACTTGGGCTCGTAACAATCAATGCCTCAGCGGACACTCGTGTAGTGGCTCGTGTCCAATTACTGCGGTGATGAGAGTAGCCGAACTCCAACAACGCCTGCAGCTCGGCACGCGTTTTCTACTTTGCCGACCCCAGCGCGTGATTAACGTTGGCGTCATAGGAGAGACACCAGGGGGGCTATGTTGCGCTTTTTGGACTCCCAGGAGACTAGGAAGAGGGAAGTGACGTCAACAACGCAGCAAATGCAGATTGGTTGTTGATTTTGTTTTCTTCTGTCAACATCCAATCTGCGTTTCTCTAGTCGTTGACGTCACTTCCCTCTTCCAAGTCTCCTGGGAGTCTAAAAAGCGCAACATAGCACCCCAGGCCACGTTACCGCTTGTTCTGGCTCTGAGTTGAGGGGATGAACGATGCCCATATTTGTCAAACTTTTTTGGCGACTGCCATTGACTAGAAAGAGAAACTAAGGCAAGTTCATTCCGCAGTTAACGTCAGGGAGCGATCCTAAACTTAGTATTTAGTGAAAGTTGAAAAATCGTCTCATGGCCCCTTAAACAATGTCATGTGAGTAAACGGATGAGAGAGACGTGCGTTGCATTTCTTCCATAGCTTCACACCACAACTACGTGGCAATTCAGAAAAAAAAAATAAAAATATATATATATACTATATATGCGGTTTCGTTTGGATTCAGGCAACGAGGGGCATATTTTTTTATTTTGTTTCAAACTTTTATATTTCGTGGCGCATGTTTCAAGAAGAACGATCCTTTTTATTTTAATGTCCTGACATGTTTAGTTTCTGAGAAAACAAATCTCAAAGAAGCGGGAAAGAACGACGAGGTTTTGATGATTGTCGTGTGTGGCGTTTTTGAATCACTCTCAATCTCAAAGTATTCGAAAGAGAGCGTCTATATTTTTTTAATGTGATATATATGCAAGTAGGTAAGACGACATTATAACTGCTGTTTATTATTCGTCGCTCCAATTTTTGTCAAAATCCCCAAACATGCCTCCGCGAACAACTGTCCCCTAAATTGCGGATTTTTTTTTTTTTTTTGAGTCGACTATATGTTTAGTATCGCTTTTAAAATAATAGCACGTGTAGAACCTTTCATTGCCTTCCAAATTAAGCAAATCTTGTGTTTTTATCATGTACGAGTACTGAGAAATAAATTATGAAACAGAGAAGGTTTTCACTTTTTGTTCAAGCACGTTGTATAAAAAAAACTTTTTAATTTTTTTCTTTTTCTCGCGTCGCGTTCTCTTCACACCCTTCTTTTAGCCGGAGTACATTCAGTTAGAGGTATTTGCCTTGGTTTTGAGTTTTAAGCCTCTAAATATGCTAAAAAAAAGAGCAAATGCCGATGGTGGGTTTTGACGATTTTCGTGCGTGGCGTTTTTGAACCCCTCTCAATCTCAAAGTAATCAAAAGAGAGCTTCTATATTTTTTTTTATTGTGATATATATGCAAGTCGGTAAAACGACATTCCAACTACTATTTATTATTCGTTGATCCACTATTTGTAAAAATCCCCAAACATGCTTCCGCGAACAACTGCGACCTAAACTGCGGATTTTTTTTTTTTTTTTCGACTATGTTTAGTTTTGTTTTTAAAATAATACCACGTGTAGAACCTTTTATTGAATTATGAAACAGAAAAGGTTTTCACTTTTTGTTCAATTTCAGCACGCTGAAAAAAAAAAAAAAACTTTTCATTTTTTTTTTTTTTTTTTTTTTTTGCGTCGCGTTATTTTTACACTTTACTTTTAGCCGGCATATATTCCGTTAGAGGTATATGCACTAGTTTTGAATTTTAAGCCTCTAAATATTCTAAAAAATGGTGATGGTGGGTTTATGGGTTATAGCTGTATATTTTATTATTTATTATAATAATCTAAGGGACGTTGAATAAATAATGATATAAAATACATTAATGTCGTTAGGCGTATAATAACAAGTTTGCAATTCCAAACGTCTAAACACTATAAAATCGCAACTGCCGAAAGCTGGTTTTCAGACAATTTCCGCCGGTGCCATGATTGGAGAGACCTCAAGCCTAAACCCTATGCGCTATATAATCTATACTACATTAGAAATATCAAAGTATAATATTGTAAAACATTAGAGTAAAATACACTTCCTATTGGAAACCTAGATTTTTAAATGCGGAATTTTATATTTTAATGCGAAATATTCAAGTAGATAACAGAACAGAATAATTTTTAAACATATTTACACTCTAAAAAATGTCTGTGCGTCCACTTTCACGCACACCACTCGGAGAGCCAATCACCGCAACTTACGGAGGCAGCTCAGCGAATGACGATGCGGAAACATATGTTTAGACCAAAAAACGCAGTCCGAGTTGTGACATTGAGCAATGCAAAACGTCACGCTTGCATCGCTTAATGTCACAACTCAGACTGTGTTTTTTTTTGTCTAAACATATGTTTCGGCAGAGTCATTCGCTGAGCTGCCTCCTTAAGTTGCGGTGATTGGCTCTCCGAGTGTTGTGCGTGATAGTAGACGCACAAACTTTTTTTAGAGAGTAGAGGCTTAATACTCAAAACCAGTGCATATACCTATAACGGAATGTAATCTGGGTAAAAGAAAGGTCTAAAAAAAACGCGACGCAAAAAAAAAAAAAAATTAAAATGATTTTTTTTTTTTTTTTTTTTTTTTATACAGCGTGCTGAAATTGAAGGAAAAGTGAAAACCTTCTCTGTTTCATAATTTATTTCTCAGTACTCGTACGAGATTAAGACACAAACTTTACATAATGTGGAAGGCAATGAAAAATTCTACACGTGGTATTATTTTAAAAACAAAACTAAACATGGTAGACTAAAACAAAATCCGCAGTTTATTTGTTTCTTTATTTAACTCTGGAGAGTTGGGTCACTGTGAATCAGGCGTTACGCCCATACCGAAAGGTTTACAGTGCCTCTTGAGCAGAGAGGGGAAGGAAATTAAATATACAAAACAAAGGGGGGGGGGGGGGGGGGGGGGGAGTCACCGGCTACATAAATGTTACATGAGTCATGCACTCAATTGTTCCGCAGGTAGCTTGCGACGTTTTTGGTGAACGTGCGAATGAAGGTCTGGTCATTTGGTGCTGGGTTGGTGATTGACGTGGGAAGGGACCTCCAGAGTCGTACCGCGCGGGGGCCGAAAGAGTGGGAATGACGGAGGGTGCGGGTTAACAGGGGCTGTAGGCCGCCGGAACGAGTACGCCGCAAAGCGAAGGGAAGCGTGGAGTTCGGTAAGCAGAGAGTGGTCAGGAGGCGTGCTGTCGCAACTTGACGTCGCAGTTGAAGTTGGTCCCAGCCGACCAGTCGGAGGAGCGCACTGGTGCGCAGCTCCTGGTAGGGCGGTGTTGATTGCCCGAGCTGGCGTCTTACAATGTGGTAGGCGGCACGGCGTTGCACTGACTCAAGTGAGGCAATGAGTTGCGCTGATGATGGGTTCCAGACGGAGCTGCAGTATTCCAAGACGGGAAGAACCAGTGCTGTAAACAGCGATCTTGGCACGCTGGGGCAGGCTCCTTTGGACGAACGAATGACGAAGGCAAGAAGTCGCCTTGCCTTGGAGACGACGTCCTGGATGTGGCGACGAAAATCAAGGCAGTGGTCGATTGTGACGCCTAAGAGGCGGATATGCGTCGCTCTCGGGATTTCGGCGCCATTCAGGAACAAGGCTGTCTGGCTTGGGGGCTGACGCGAACTGGTAATGCGCATTGAAACACACTTGGATAGATTCAGTGGGAGTTTGTTGGTTAGGGACCAGAGATGAATGCTGTCTAAGTCGGCTTGGAGACGTGAATAGTCTGAAGGAGATGCGGCTGGGTTAATGAGGGTCAGATCGTCGGCGTACAGAAGAGGGGTAGAAAGAAGGGATGAGGTGATATCGTTGATGAAGTTATTGAATAGGGTTGGTCCGAGTACACTGCCTTGGGGAACTCCACGGCAAACAGGGATTGTGGAGGAGCGAGCATTTTGGTGCACAACGTATTGGCTACGCCCTGTGATAAAGTTTTTTAGCCAGGTGTAGAGGGGGCCGGAGATTCCCATCTTTTGTAGCTTGGGTAGGAGCAAGTCGTGGTCGATGCTGTCGAAGGCTTTCTTGAAATCGAGTTGGACGATTTCGTATGGGATTCGGCCGTCAAGACTGGCACTCAATGTATGGGTGACAGTCGCGAGGGCCGACTCACAGCTCCTGCCTGGGCGAAAACCGTACTGATGGGGGCTGAGGAGGTTCGAGAGCTCGAGGTGGGTCAGGAGTTGTTTGTTAATTACTCTTTCCATTGTCCGGCATACGATGGAGGTTGTAGAGATTGGCCGGTAAGAGCAGATGTCGGACTTGGGGGCGCCATGCCCCTTGTGGAGAGGCGTTACCGAGGCGACTTTCCAGGACTCGGGTACGGAGCTGTGGGAGAGAAAATCATTGAAGAGTCGAGTGAGCACAGGGGAGATACGACCAGCACAGGCTTTGAGTAGCGCAGGATGAAGACCATCAGGTCCGGGGCGTTGGGAGGGATTGACGCGGGCGAGGGCTTCGTAAGTTTCGCTGGGAAGAATGACTATGGAGGAAAGGGTGGTTCCTTGTTGGGTTTGGGGTGGGGGAATCTTGGGCTGAGCGGGTCGGGGGTCGGATGCTGTAGGTTTGACTAACGTTGGGGCCAGAGAGAAGTGGTGGGAGAAGAGTTTGACTATGTCATCGGGTTTGGAGTAGGGTATGCCGTTATGAGTGAAGACAGGGGGTTGGGACATTTTGCGTTGGTGGTGAAAATAGGCCCAGAAGAGTTTGGGCTGTCTGGTGGCTTTTGCTGCTAGTTGCTGTAGGTATGTATTGTGGGCGACGTAAATTAGGCGCTTGACTTCCTTGCGGGCTTGGCAGGCTTGGCTGAGATGAGTAGGGTTTTGATTTTTCCGCGCTTTGTTGAATAGACGGTTTTTGCGTCTTACAAGGGTCACAATCTCCTTTGTCATCCACGGAAGGTTGCCACGCTTCCGATTGACCCTGACGGGAACACATTCACGCTGAATAGCTGACATCATGCCGAGCCATAGGTCGTAGGCGTCATCAGCCGACTGGTGATCAAACACTATGGACCAAGGAGCGAGATGGATGAGTTGGTTGAGATGAGGGAAATCTGTTTTGGCGAACTGCAAAAAGTTCCTGGCTTGGTGACCTTGCTTGGGAGCTGTGCAGTGGATGTTGCTGAGGAGGGCACGATGATCGGAGTCTGGGAGACTAGGAATGACCGTGCAGCGGTGGGATAAGGTGGGGTTGTTGGTGAGGGCGAGGTCAAGGAAAGTTGTGGTCCCGTTCCGAGAGGTATAGGGCGGAGAATCGCAAAGTTGGGTGAGGCCGGTTGTTTCCAGTATGTCTAATAGCATGTCGTCAAGTGGATTGGATGGTATGGGAGTTTCGGGGTCGGACCAGTTGATATGACTATTGAAGTCACCAAAGAGGAACAGAGCAGAGAATCTGCTGGGATTGACGCGTTGTAGGCTATCGTGGAGAAGGGCATAGGAGTGTTCGCGGACCGAGGGCGGGCAGTATGTACACGCCAGAAGAAGTTTTCCGCGTCTGCAAAAGACTTCTACAAAGACGGCTTCGACACCAGGCTGGGTGAGGTAGTCGAGACGACGACAGGGCAGGTGTTTTGGTACGGCGAGAAGGACGCCGCCCCCGGTTGAGGTCACAGTTGTTCGCGGAAGCATGTTTGGGGATTTTTACAAAGATTAGATCGACGAATAATAAATAGTAGTTGGAATGTCGTTTTACCGACTAACATATATATCACAATAAAAAATATAGAAGCTCTCTTTTGAATACTTTGAGATTGAGAGTGGTTCAAAAACGCCACACACGAAAATCGTCAAAACCCACCACCCGAATTTCTCTTTTTTAGCATATTTAGAGGCTTAAAACTCAAAACCAAGGCGAATACCTCTAACGGAATGCATTCTGGCTAAAAGGAGGGTGTGAAGAGAACGCGACGCGAGAAAAATAAAAAAATTAAAAATGTTTTTTTTTTTTTTTATATATATACAGCGTGCTGAAATTGAACGAAAAGTGAAAACCCTCTCTGTTTCATAATTTATTTCTCAGTACTCGTACAACATAAAAACACAAACTTTGCTTAATTTGGAAGGCAATGAAAAGTTCTACACGTGGTATTATCTCAAAAGCAATACAAAACATAGTCAATTAAAAAAAAATAATCCACAATTTATGTCACAGTTGTTCGCGGAGGCATGTTTGGGGATGTTTACAAAGATTGGAGCGACGAATAATAAATAGTAGTTATAATGTCGTCTTACCTACTTGCATATATATCACACTAAAAAAAAAATATAGACGCTCTCTTTCGAATACTTTGAGATTGAGAGTGATTCAAAAACGCCACACACGACAATCATCAAAACCTCGTCGTTCTTTCCCGCTTCTTTGAGATTTATTTTCTCAGAAACTAAACATGTCAGGACATTAAAATAAAAAGCATCGTTCTTCTCGGAACATGCGCCACGAAATATAAAAATCTGAAACAAAATAAAAAAATATGACTGCCCCTCGTTGCCTGAATCCAAATGAAACCACCCATGTGTATATATATATTTATATATATATATATATATATATATATATATATATATATATATATATAATAAAATCAATTAAAAAATAGTTTATAGATCCTCAATTTTTCCCTCTCAAGGCGACCGGCCGGGCAGTCTAACGAGTAATTAAAACGAGTAGTTAGCCAAGTGGCCACAGATGTTGCATTTTGTGTTTCAAAATTTCAAAGAAATAGCTCACCCTGAACACAGAGCAACAGCATGAATTTGCTACCTTCGGCAATAGAGAATTAGATTATTTATCTAATTATCTAATTTGTTTAATGTATCTGATTTCGTCACGTAATTCGTTATTGAATTTAATTTCTAATTTTGTTATCTAATTTAATTATCTAATTTCGTTACCTAATTTATCTGATTTCGTCACATGCCGAGTCAGGTACACAAGCCGTTGAGGCTTATTCCGGCTCGCTATTGTATTTTGTAAAATGTTTACCAATAAAGCTATGTTCTATGTTCGATTTTCTTCTAGTTCAAATGTAAATCCCACATAAGTCAATACTGGCTTGTGCCTGGGAAGCGACAGATGCTTCTGCATTTTTATTAGAGAATTATGAAACTTGCACTAGAGCGCGCCATTGCAAAATAAATGGAGTTTCTATCTCCAGAAAAAAAAAATAGTTACCGTCTCTCACACTAATTCATTAAACAGCTGTAATGTATAAGATACGTTCGATTTTGACATTACTTACGTCACGTCGTTAACTACAACTACTATATCGAAGCGAATCAATTCTCTATGGTTTTTCTGTTTTTTTTTTTTTTACTCTGTTCAAGTATCCACGTTTTTTACAGCTTTTTTTTTTTTTTGGAGGGGGGGGGGGGGGGGGGGGCGGGGGATTTTGTTTTGAGTAACTCCTCAGGTAATTCATTAAAAATATTGGGTACATAATAACTTCTTGTGGCCTCCATATTTGGTATAAATAAACGATTCAGTAAATGTTCTATTTAATCTTAACGTTCTTCTTTTGGCATTTTCCACTGTATGTCCGTTGTTGAAAAAATGCTTTATTTTAATATCATGCGTCATCTGGTCTCTAAACGCAACCATAGTCCAAGGTCTTTATGCATATAGTTTTGCCAAACAATTTCTTCACTTTGGTAACCCATAGTTTTGGCTATCCCTTTTTTGGATCAATTCTATTTTTAGTTGTACGAGGGGCGTTCATAAAGTTCGTATTATCGGCACAAAAATTAAAAAAAAAAAAAAAAAAAACGGAACAAAACAGGCATCAACATGAGCGCGCGTCCCTCTAGTTTCTGCACAGTATAAACATCGCATGCTATAGTAGCTCGGAACGCCGCTAGGGAGTCCAAACTAAAATGGCACCGCCCGTCGGTGCCAAGCACACGCAGTGATCCGTTGTTTTCATTTGAAGGGAAGCAATGCCAAGGATTATCATTCCAACGTGGAAGCGTTGTTCGGGGACAACACCCCAGTTTATGACACTTTTGTTAAATGGCACAGACGCTTCCGGTGTGGCCAAATAAGAGGAAAGCATTTCAAAGACGGGGACCAAGTGATTGCTCAAGTGGAGCGATTCCTGAACACTCAATACGAGGAGTTCTATAACAATGGCTACCGGCATGTGGCGAATAGCTGGAAAAAGTAGGTAACTTTTGGTGGCGCACATGTAGACAAAGTCTCAACTCCTACTCGAGTTTGATTTCTGAATCTCTATTCCTTTGTGACAATATTACGAACTTTATGAACGCCCCTCGTAGATATTTGGCACAGAGTCCGTAAGCTGTTATTCCATATTGAAGTGTGAACTTGCCCAGCGAATTGTATATCATTCTTGGTGTGGATCGGGGGACCGGATCTTGTATGTGATACATCTGCGCCATTAATATCTCTGTCAAACTATTTTGGCTGTATGTCAACAGCACCCGCCGTATTTCGGCCTTGCGCCGATCAGACGCCTTTCGTTAACTGACGGATGCCGTAGGTAGCGAATTTACGCTCTTTGTGTGTTACTCTTTACCAAGGTAAGCTCACACTTTGAATAGTTGGTGCACGAAATGCAGTCTTCGGCCACCTCTGTACAAAATCTGAGCTCGACAGATTAAAGAGACACTGACACACCCCCCCCCCCCCCCCCCTCTTTTCCATTTTTTTTTTTTTTTTTTTTTTTTTTTGTGGCAGGCGATTGATTATGGTGTCAGAAGACTATCCAATTAATATTTTGCTACAGCGTCACGTATATTTTAATAAAGTCAGAAAACGCAACAGCTCGAAACCCAAACCGAAAGTGAACTGGGGAGGAAGAAGAAATATAGAGGAGGGGGGAGGTGGCGGAAGTCACGTGGCTGTAATACTTTTTCCTTCCCAAAAAACGCATTTGCAGCTCTTTAGAAGCCCCGAAAAAATGGGTATCGTATTTCTTTTCTTTTTTTTTAATATTGTGTGTGTGCCTTCGATGGCCGATGACTTTGAATAAATTTGGTGGTCGTGTCTAAATCTTAGAAAACGGCCCGTGACCACGGAGAAGAGAGCGAGCGCGACTCAAACCGGCCAGTTCTCGATCGGCGGTTTTTGGGCGGAAAAAAAAACCAAATTTCGAGCCGCAAATTCTGTTCTGGGTAGTGGGGCTCTCATATGTCATGTACAACAAAAAACCTCGGCGAGCATAGATACCCTGTCAGTGTAATGGCCAACGATCCCTTTGATTTATCGAAGTTGCACCGCTGCACTGATGCTGCACTCTTGTTACTACTCGATCCATATCACCAAGACTTGGCAGGACTCTCATTTGCATGTTGTGTTGTTGTTGTTTTTTTTAGATTTTTTGTTCCAATGTCTAAAAATATATTATAAATTTTGCAAAACAACTGCCTTATACGCAGCTGAGAATGCGTTCATCTATGCGTCTGTTAAATCTATTCACCAGCAACTCCAATACGTTTACGCGAATTGAAAATTTTGGCGAATATGTGTGGGCGATAGAGGTTTACAAATTGTGCAACCGAATTCTTCTTTTACCGAGGGTTGCTTGATCGACAACAGATGGCAGCCATAATTGTACAGAGGAGCGTATCAATAACACAAGCGGGGCCGGCGAGTCGTCCGTAGGATGGACAGCCAGTCTAGCCTCTTCATAACAAAGAGCGCTAGAGTCGTGGACATTCTATAGGAGAAACGCGGGAGGGTGATCCCATTTCGCCAGTTTTGCATGCGCACAAGGTGGTGATGCGCACTGTGGACTCTGATTTCGAACATTGGTGGACCGCACCAGTCACTAACTGTCATAGCAGTGGATGTTCCTACTTTGCACATGCGGACAGTGAGCTTACACTGCTTATTTCGCAGCACATTTTTATTTGTTTATTTTTTTGGCGGGAAGGGGGAGGGCACGTAACTTCATACAGCCCAAACATGTGACGAGAAATATCTTCTGTTGGCGCTTTCAACGTGGCAAACTACACCACCCGCGACAATTAGTCCAGAAAAAGCCTGAATTGGGGACGAGAACACCATGGTCTACAAAAGCAACAACCCTTCGTGTGTCCGTAATGAAACACACAGAATAAACAGAAGGTCAGTTATGGCCGCATCTATGCACTGCATGCACCATACAGCATCGTCAAAGGGGCATGTTTTATAAAAGCTATGAAAGTGTCCAGCAGAGGCTTTGGACCCCGGCACAGGAAAACTCCATGCAGTGGTGTAGCAAGGGGAGAGGTTCAGCCCTCCTCTCCCCCCCGCCCCTCCGCACCACAAATCATGGACATCTCAGCCACCTCAGACCCCCGACTCCCCCCCCCCCCAAAAAAAAAAAAAATTCCTGGATACACCACTGTTGCCATGGCAGCAACTTGCATCCATGGAACTTGTACCCTACTTGTCGAGGGATGGCCAAAGAAACCATATCCCGGAGTCAAAATTAGCTTGTGCCTGGTACTGCCTGTTTCGCAGTGTGCTCAGTGATGGGAGCGGCATTTGACCTTTTGTAGCAGGTTCTGTAGCAGGCAAAATATTGGTTTGGAGCAGCCGTTGACGCTTTTGGAGCAGATGCCAACATCTGTCAGCACATCACTCGAAAACGAAAGTGATTGCATTTCTAAATGAGTTCATCTATGAGAGTGATTGACAGTTCCTCTTTGATACTGAAGCATATTACTTATTACCTTTTGTGATAAAAGTTGATAGGACGCAAGAGGATAATAGTCTTCTTTTTTAGAAATAAGGCTCTGGTCAGAGTAGGGTCCATTTACAATGGGTTCTAAAAATGGTTGAAAAATAAATCATAGCCCAACCCTTCGGTTGGGATAAAGCCTCTCGCCAGTTCCCATTTTACTCAGTAGTTTAATTAGCCTGTAAATATAATTTCTACAAAATGACAGCTAAAACCAGCATATCCGCTAAAAGTCTATAAATAAAAACGCGTCCCCCAAATATTATAAACCTACAGAACTCGTGACTCGTATATCATACTAAAAAAACCACCACTCACAAATATTATGAAAGCCTACACTTGCGCTTTAAAGGTGACACTGCTTTTTAGCGGCGTTGGAACCAGAGTTAAGTCAAAGTTCGCCGCTCTTTCGATCGACAGCTGCACGGGAACTACAGTAACTACCATATTTATTCAAATACAGACCCGCGTTATTGGGTGATTTTTTTTTTTTTCGTGTTTCTTTTTAGATTAATTTCCAATCAAGATAAATAATGCGATTCTATAATAATCCTTAGCATAAATTCCGTGCCTATCGCGCCAACCTTCCCCCAGGTCAGCCGCTGCTCCTAGCACTCCGGTGCAAAGCGGTGAAGCCCGATGCGCACACGCCGGTGAGACGAAGTGAAGGTTGACGCGAGCGACGCAAGTGCCACGGTACTCTGCAGCCACGGCACGAAGGCACGTAGCAGACCTGATAATCAAGTGATCTCATCTGGAGGACAAATGAGCAGCCGCAGTCTGTCGGCGCAAAGCGGCGTGAACAGGCGGGGATGGGATGGGGGGTTAGCACGCGCTTCAGTTATTCGCTACAAGTCGATTCGCTCAAATGACCGCTGTTCGCTAAAACGTCCTTCGCTAATGTAGATGGACCCCTCATCACAGTATACCACCATCCTACAATTTTACAAATTTTTCTCGCGACTTGTATATATAGTTCCCGACATCGTCTGGCTATTTCGACAATGTCGGCGATCAACTGGCCAGCGCGATTGACGAGCAACCTTTGTACCTGGTTTCAGCTCAAGTCGACGCTACAACAGAGTCTGCGAGCCAATGGGACCAAACAACATCAAAGCGCGACATCATGGCATTCATCTCCCTGTACGTGTTCTTTCGTCGGCTAAACCAACCAAGCGCAGCGAATAACCCGTGACTTGCGCTTTTAGTGTGTGTCTTCGAGGTTGAACGCGTTCCGAGCCTTCGACTGTCCTCCGACCTAAGATGAAACAAACTATATGGTGAATAGAGAAGCCGTGAAAAAGATATTTGTACCATTTTTCATTCCTTCTACTTTTCTGAATATTAAAGCCGACCAATAATAATATTTTTTTTTTTTTTCTTTAAACCTATTTTGGCGCAGGTGTGCCGCAATTCTGAGCGAAAATGGCGCTTTGACGCAAGATGTAGCAGACTTTCGTTCGTGGCGCAAATGGTGCAGCACTTCCATCACCGAGTGTACTGACTCACTTTATAAATTTCTAGGGTTTCGTTAGAGATGATAGAAAACGTGAGAAAATTAGCAATGAAGAGCAATCTGCACAAAAAGGTGTGTATGCGTAACTGCGAATGAAGTTTATGTGCAGGTGATGTTGTAATTTGTTTATTTTTCTTGCATCCTCGGAGGATTGACATTGCCTTTGAATGCAATCTACACATTTTATTCGAGAATAAAACGAAAAATTCAGGTTCACTTTACTACTCACATGCAGGAACAGAATTATTTCAGCTCTGTAACTTCTCACCTAATTAGGGCTGGCAGTTCAAACAACGAGCAAAATATACTGTTTCAAATATGCAACACAAATAAAAGGAGCCATTTATTAACTATAACTTGGTGCATAACAGATGTAGATGCAACAGTGCAAAGGATTGTACACAACTGAACTTTTTTTTTTCTAAATTTCATTTGCACTTTATTTTCCTAATCTGCTATTCAGCAGAGTAGCCACTGAAAAGCACCGACAAAAAATGACCTGCACGTTCTGTACGTGCTGGCAAAAACAAATGCCTTGCCTAAATCAACACTTGATGGTTGGAATACGCCTAAAGATTACTTAGCTAAAATTAAAAAAAGAAAAGAAATAACTCGGAGGTCAAAGAATGTGAAATGGTCACGTGCTGGCAGACTGCTCGTTTTTCTCTTTGTCTGAAGGGGGCTTTTTGAGCTTTGCTTCGTCCTCCGGCCCCTTATTCCAAGACTCGAGACCCTTTGGAAGGGTTGTGTCCTCTTCGAAGGAGCCTGTGCCTTCGACAAACTCTTCGTACGTAGATTTTTCTGGGAAGGGCCGCTTGCCCAGAAGTTCAATCATGTCCTCCCGGCTAAGGATTTCCTTCTCGAGGAGCCGCTTGGCAATCTGTAACATGCGAATGCACTTGGTCAACAGGCTTCTTGTAGGTCAGTATCCTCCAGTCTTTCATTAGGAAAACCGCTTCGTATCACAAAAACACTTTGAAACACTATAAAACACTTTTAACTCGTGTAGCAATTTGTTTTTTTATTGTTTTTTTTTCCCTGAATCACAGGCAAGTTTTAGACAGGTTGTCAAGAAGCCTACGTGTTTGACGACGGAGAGCAAGCTCCGAATGGGAGACATATTCAACATGAGATTTCTCCAAATTTAAAATCAGTTCATCCAAACTATTCTGCCTCCTGTTCAAACCTAAGATTCTTGGCTAAGTAAATTAAACTAAGAGCTCATTGAACAAGTTCCGTACGGACCAAAACCCTTGATTCAGTAGAGACTCAAATTACCGACTGTCAGGGAAAACGCAGCCCTGCTCTTTGCTTCTTTGGCGGACACCCCTCGACGCAACCGAAGGCAGTGCAAACACGTGGGGCTCAGACGTACCTTCTCCACGTCGGCCTTATGCTCTGTGAGGAGTGTCATGGTGTGGTCGTAGGCCTGCTGCACCATCTTGCGCACTTCAGAGTCAATCATCTGCGCAGTCTCCTCACTGTACGGCTTGTCCAGTACCATGTCCCCAGGCTGAGGCATGTCAAAGCTGAGGTTGCCAACCTTTTCGTTCATGCCAAACTGGACCACCTAAAAAAAAAAAACAGGGAGTGATCGATATTCACGACGAGTTCTCGGCACAATAAGGTGTTGGTACCTGCCCCCTAAAAAATCAATCCAGAAATATAAAATTTTTATTGGAGGTTCATCTCTGCCAACTCACTAAACCATACTAAAGCAGGCTAGGGATTCTGATTAAACTGTAGCACATAAAGAATAAATGTTTTTCTTTTACTGCTGTATAAAAAAACGAAAAAAAGAGAAATGTGCCAAATAAACGCGAAGTAAATGGTTATGAAGACGAGACACGTCAGAAGTCGCAAATGGACGGTGCTTATATTACAAGCCCCTACACCACTGTACCTGACAGCGTTGATAGACTAGCGGGTGATGACTGCCCATTTGGTCAAAACATGTTTTGTCTGATGAGATGGCTAGAGGTCTGCACAAGCCACTAGTCATAAGCCCTGTCCAGCCGTACCTGCCATCACAAGGGCCTGCAGCATGCTATCGGTATCCAACTGCTGGCTTGGCACGACACTACTTCAGAAAGGTGCATTCAGGCACATTCCATTTTCTCCATATGTTACAAAGCTGGGTTTCCATTTCCTGATGCTGTCGGCTTTACAAATCGGCGCTGTAATTCCTTTTTAAGATATTCTCCCATCTTGGCAAAAACTAAAAAGAGTGCTTCTTTTTTTGTTTGTCCCTCTTTTCCATCAAAATTTCCAAGGCCAAGATGCTCAAAACTTTTTTTTTCTTTAGTTGTTATTACTAGAATGATTATTACTAGGCAGCAGAATTGAGAGAACCCCTCCAGGTTCTCTCAATTCTGCTGCTCCTCAATCAAAAACGCCTGCATTTTTGTCTCCTTCAGTCTCCTTCTGTGAAAAAACAAGCTCACCAAGAAAGACCATAAAAAAAAAAGATAAGTAACAAAAGTCAGATTTGGGGGTTTTACGTGTCAAACCAATGAAGGGCATCTGACACGCCCCACAGCAAAGGACTGAGGATTGATTATGAACGACTGTGGATCTTGTCGTGCGAGCGAAATCTCGGTTACACGGCACCTTTTCCGTAATAAGCCCCATCATACGGCGGGCACCGTGGCCGGGATTCAAATCAGTGTCCCGTAGGCCGGCGCTTTGCCTCTGAGCCACCAAGGCAGCTAACAAGAACAGTAGACGGGAACATGAGCGTGGTGCTAGGCCAAAAGGGGAATGAAGCATCTCGATCAGTCCGTATGAACCATTAAAGCGGCCGTTCCTGCTGTGCATGGCTAAAAACAGTGTCAAAAGAACAGGGCCATCTCTTACAGCGGTTTCAGAAAAAAAAAAAAAAAAGGAAGCTTCAGGGGAAACAAAACGCCCTGGACATAATGACCTTCACAAAAGCAAGATTTTAACCCAGACTGCGTACAGACTCGAAGCATCTGCTGACCTGTACCATGCATGCGTATCAGTGTATTCGTGTCTGCACCCGTTCAAGAAAGGAGAAGCGTCGACAAAAAGCCACCATGCTGGTGGTGGTGAAGAAGCCCTCGGCACTGACTTACCCATTTACAGCCCAGATGAAATATACAGGATGTCCGCGAGGAAACCGAACCTTGTTTTTCGCACCGGAAAAATAAACTACACATTGCGGACAGCTCGAACTCCGTCAAAACGTAGCCCCAGCCGTTCGAGCAACATGCCAAAGTTTCAGCACTTACCATTACCGGAATAAAAAGTTAGAAGTGAAAAACTGTTTTCGTTTATGAGACGACGCCGTCCTTGAAAAGCAGCAGATGTTTGCAACCACATCTCACAGACGGCGCCTCCATCGGCCAAGGGTTTTTGGTTAGTTTTGGTCTGTCGGTTTGCGGCACAGTACCGTCGCATCGTTTCTCACCTCTCGGTTTGGGTACAATTCCAGGTTGGACTTTTGTTAACCCAGCTCGCTACACTGTGTATTTGGATAATGCTTTTGTTTATCCTGAATGAAGATGCTTTGTTGCTTCACCAGCTGGCTCAGCATTTTTGTTGTTGCAACGCGAGCCTTTCACTGATTTACAGGTTGAACATAGTGTGCGACATCAGACTGCATAAGATGAAGGTAACAAAGGGAGTGATATCTGAGGAGAAAAGAGAATCTTCCTTGCATGTGGATTCACAGACACGGGACGGCAGCCGTGACATGAGTGGCCGGGCTCCATGACGACACCATTTGGCAGCCCTGAAAAGGGCCTTTGTCGGGGTACTCAAATAAATAAACCATACACTCGACGGGAAGGTGCAAGTTTGTTTCGTAGACTGTTGTCCGATCAGTCCTGGGCAGGGCCCTACCACTCCACTTCAGTAGGAACCAGGACTTCGACGTGGCTTCCTAGGCGCCAAGTGCAGAAGCCAAGCCTGGTCTCACACCCTCCGAATGATGCAGCTTGCATCTCGTCCGTGATGAGAGCGAACGCTGCCTCGATGCGCCGCTTTAAGGTGTCGAGTGTGAGGATGCGGCCCTTGTACACCTGGGACTTCACAAACCCCCAAACGAACAAGTCACGTATTGGGAGGTCTGGCAATCGGGGCGGTCACGGCATGCTCGGCGATCCCCGGCCCATCCAGCGTGCTGGGAAGATGGTGTCCAGCTAGTGCCTTACACTCCTCGCCCAGTGCGGTGGCGCCCCATCTTGAATAAACATGCGTATGTCCCGCTGCATGTGCGGTGCTTCCAACTCAAGAAGAAACTCATCCTGCATCATCTGCAGGTAGGTGTCTCCAGACATGTTGCAGTCGTAGAAAAAGGAGCCAACAACACCCTCTCTTCAGATTCTGTACCAGACTATTACTTCGTCGAACTCCAATAGCAGCAGTTCTGGGTGTTGACCTGCCCGTCCAGGTGAAATGTTGCCTCATCACTAAAAAGCAAAAACTGTAGATGTGATGGATCTTGTGCAATCTTGAGGAACTCGTCCCGACATAAGTCGAGTCACTTCTCATGAATCGAGCCAAACTTGTACGGGCGCACCTCGCGGATAGCTTTGCACATGGTGTGCTTGATACACCGAACAAACGTGAAACTCTTCATGAAGACAAATGGGGATCTGCCTCGAAGGCACCAACGATGGTGAAGCGGAGCTCTTCCTTTTGAGGAGGAACGTGGAAGACGTGCGTTTTGTTCTTGACGCTACCTTCTGGAAAGCGCCGGGCCCACGTCCAGATGACCGACTTGGAAGGTGACCGTAAGCCGAACTCCAAGAACTTGCGCGTGACCTTTTTAAAGCTCCCCAGTTTGGCATACCACAGTATGACCCGACTTCGTTGTTTGCGTGTTACGACGTTTGCTTTGGTATTTATCGGGATGCAGGGGTGGAACTCATGAAATGTACTTGGGAGCAGCCACGGGAGCAGCTGAAACAGCTGTTTTGGAGCAGTTTGGGAGGAGCTAAAACTACATTCTGGAGCAGGCTAGGAGCAGCTCAGATCAGTTTTCATTGCACTTCAGCTTGTGTCTTAGACAAGCACGGGAGCAATTTCAATTGTGCTTAGCAGCACAGATGAACATGAGTGGTTAGGGGCCTAGGTAGATGGGATAACAGTGTAACAGATACGAAAACTTGAAACTTTGTGAGCCTTAATGAGAACCAAAAAGCAAGTACAAAATGTTTCTGGAGATAGTGTCCTTGATATTTTCTGAGTGGCTTTCAGCAGCTCAAAATGCAAACCAGCACTGCTTATCGCACCAACCACACGTGCTCGAGATAGTAATTATATGTGCGCACCATGTGACGTGCGTAAGCAGCGGACGTGCAGTTGCGCGGAGGAACAGGGCAACAAATTTCGAGTTCATCCTATTGTGCACCTCAATATCGAAGCAGCAGACTACGATTAACGAAGTTATCATATTCGAAGCGATAAGCAGGAGCAAGGTTAAAGTACGCTGAACAGATCTACCACTCGCGTGAGAGCTGCTGGCCGGCAAGGATTCGGATCGGACCGCGTTTCAGTTCTATCAAATCACGGTTTATCTTGCGGGAATGCGGTTCCAGCTTCTAATGTTGAAGTACAAAAGGAATCTTTTGCTTATTTGTCTTCAACTGGCTGACGTCCGGATCCCGGGTCGCAGAGCCTCAGGCAATCTGACGCTTCCAACTCGGGATACACAGGAAAATAAGAGAAAAAGGATTGCAAGGCCAACCAAGTTAAACACGCTCATTGTTACCAATCGAGTCGATATAAACCGAAACCAAGACAAAATACAATTTTTTTGGCGCACGTTTTACGATTTAGTGCATAAGGGCGCGAGGTATTGGCTGTGGCGCAGTTTCCGCAACATGGCGCAGGATGGAGCAGACAAATGCGTCTGACGCAAAATGGCCCAAATGGCGCAGCTGTTCCACCCCTGGGGATGCCTTTTCATAAAAAAAAAAGAAAAAACCCGAGTGACTACAATTTCAGATTCTTTATTTAGTTTTGTTTCCTTCTATTAAACAACCGACAAAGTTGGGGACAAGGATACAATACTTTTGTCAGGTATTGTAACTTTACCGCCGGTTGTTCGGGTTAGACAAGCGAGGGAGCGCAGGAAGCCTCGAGGGCAAGTGGCGTCATCCGTGAGATGTGGTCGCAAACAGCAGCATTCCATCTGCTGCTTGTCACAGACAGCGTCCTCTCATAGATAAAAACAGTTTTCCACTTGTAACTTTTAATTCCGGTAATGGCGAGTGCTGAAACTTTGGCGTCGTGCTCGAACGGCTGGGGCTACATTCTGACGGAGTTTGAGCTCTCCGCAATGTCTAGTTTATTTTTGCGGTGCAAAAAACAAGGTTCGGTTTTCTCGCGGACGCCTGGTATGTCTTGTCTTATAAAAGTGAGCTAAATGTTAATGCACACTAGAAGGCATTACCAAATTTGTGGGCTCCTCTTCCCCTACAAAGAGCTTTGCAAGATATTTGTGCTCCAAGAGAAGTACTAGGTCCGCTTCGTAAATGTGAATGCAAAGCCCTAGTGGGCTCGTTACGAGTGCAGCACTAAAGCTCGAGCAGCCCAATTTGTGGTTTGAGGGCTGGCCCATAAATGTAAAGATCATAGAGACAGCACCGGGCGTCAATCAACGAGAATTTAGTGACGTCCTTCTAGATAAAGCGCACCATGAGTAGAGCCCGTAATATCCACGGACTACCCGCGGATCATCCGCAGATATCCACAGTCAACTGGCAGATGCGGATAAAAATGAATTAGATATGGCGGATTGCAGATCGGATGCCAGGGACTGCGGATGCGGATGGGGTGTGGACATCCGCATGTTCGGATCTACATTTTTGCCAAGGCAGCTCATAAACCTGTGCGACCGCAGAATGTAGAGTGAATAAGCGAGTGATACTATGAAGTGTATTATTGAATGTTTTGTGGGAGCAAATTCTCTCTTAAAATAAAACTGCCAATCGAAAAAAAAAAAAAATGTTTATGCTCAGAAAGACCTGATTCTGACCAAAAGATTACTTACAAGTTCTATCTTGGCCATAAATGCTGTCTCTAGAAAAAATTAAAGAATGCAGGGGCATCAATTGTCCCGGGAAAGCGTGTTCTTGTTTGACGGGGAAAGAGCGGAAAACATTCTTCAGGCAAACAAAACCCAAAATGTACACAAGCCACAAGAAAGTAGAAGAAGCCTCGTCGAAAAATAAAATGTGGCGAGTGCGTGCATCTTTTTCTTTTTTTTCCCGCGACAATTGGCAAGTTGTACGTCGTCCGAAGCACGCAGTTGCGGGTTTGTGTTTAAAACTGAAACTGATAGGAAGTGCTGCATTATTAAGTATTGTGATATTTTCCCAGTAAAGTACTTGCGTCTTACCATGTATATACGAGTGTTGCAGTGAGTGACCGCCTTTCCTCTCCCACTTTTTTATTGTTTGATCTAAATAAAATGACACAATGTTCTTAGTCTCCGTTATTAATCTTTATTATTAAAAATATGTGTCAGCTTAAAATAAATGTTACAAAACAAAAAGAAAACACATTAAAATGTCCTTCCTTTTGAGCAGAGTGTTCCAGAGTCGCACTCTGGGCAGTGTCGCAGACTCCCAGGACAATCTCACAACTGCAATCATCTTTCCAGCGACACTAAGTATCTTTGAAAGGATGATCGCTTATTATTTAAATATAATAAAACATATTATAAAATTACTTTTACCATATTCTGACTCGAAGAGTTCTCTGTTATACGATAAGCAAACGGCTTATAAGGTACCATCCAAACGCTGCTTTTTTTTTTTTCATTCACGATTGATTTCATGATGTAACATGAATGCGCAAATTATGGATTGGATGCGGTTCCGAATTTTGCGGACGTGGTTCGAGTGCGAATACGCTTGCAGATGCGGATCGGATGTGGATGATCAAACTGTTATCCGCGCAGGACTCTAATCATGAGCTGCAGGCAAACCGTCCAAAGACCATATGTTGCACAACCCAACACTGAGCAATTCATGTAACAGATCCCAGGTCGTTTCCATTCAGGGGCGGATATAGAGGGGGGGTCCGGATGTCCTGACCCCCCTCTTGATTTCTGCATGTGTAAAATTTAGGGCGTAAAACGAAGGAGAGGGGGAGGGGGTTCCTAAACACATGGTACGCTGACCAACACCTGACCCCCCCCCCTCAGGAAATTCCTGCATCCGCCCCTGTTTCCATTGGTATAGTATTCTTTGAAAACAAACTGCAAAACAAATTATTTTTGCAGTTCGACCCCTCACGAGGTACTAGCATAGTTCCAAAAGGCTGAAGTCTGAGAACTTACTTGAGCATAAGCACTCTGCGTGACCTTCTTCAGATCATCTTGGGCGCCTGTTGTGATCTTGCCAAAGAAAATCTGCTCAGACACCCTGCCTCCCAACGTCATGCACATACGATCAAAAAGCTGCAAGCAAATAAAAATGAATTTCAGACAGCAGACATAAGCAGTAAGGCAACGAGAATGTCCAAGAGCACTGAGACACATGTGGATCTTGTTGGAAAGAATTACACTAGGGCATGTTTCACATGCTGTAATTCTGCGGTCAAAAACTGGCTGCCGCTAGCGGTGCAGCAGCATGGTTTGCTAGGTTTCATTCCCCATAAGTCATCTACAAGCGGTTTCTGCCGCTATGATGCCCATTGTTGCTCGCAGAAAGCGAACAAGCACAATGGGTTTCAGCGGCTTCCAATAACAACCTCAATGTCTTAATTGTTGTTTCTCTCTTTGATTTTATTGATTGAAAAATAATCAGACATATTAAACAAAAAAAAAATCTTGCATTGAATTTGCTTAGCATTTTCTAAAAGCTTGTCTTAAAAGCACTTAAGTTACTGTAAAACCCTTCATTTCCATGGCCCCGATTTTTTGCGAATTGGGCAGCTGGGTCATATTCGTGACCATTAAATTTCGCGAATTCTGAAGGCTGGAATTGACCTCTACTGACAATACAAATATTCGCACCCACTAAAGTTCGCAAATTTTAGAAGTCCCGAAATTCGGGAAAATTAGGGGCTCACGAACATTAAGAGAGTATTTACCAGGGAATGTGAATACATACACGTTCAATGAGAATGGGACATGACCTTGCAAAGAATGTTCATAAAATCCAGCCACACAGGCTAAACCCCTCTAAGGTAGAAAACGCCACTGAAGAAGGAAATGCGCACAGGAGAAAGGACCCGACACGAGAAACCAGAATGATCACGTATTTTCCCTACATGTCATCTGCTTGAAATGTGAAAACACTATCCTATGTGCAAACTTTCCCACAATGTTTCTTCTCGTGTCACGGAATTGCCCGCCATGCGGTGAATGGCCTGCAGGGCTGCTGCTGCTCTGCTGCCATGTAATAGCGCATAAATTTCTGCCCACGCCACTCGGGCGCTGTGGTTGGGCAGAACAGCCCGGCAGCGGAAATCGCGCTACTCCAAGATAAAAGTTGCTGCATGTAAAACGCATTTCATTCTATCACAAAAAAAAAAAAAAGTATTTGAAAAAAATGACCTCATCTCCACGTGGTGAATGATGTTGATTGGGGCGAAGCTCGGGTGGTGCTGATGATACTGATTTTGGTCATAGGTAGTGCTGATGGTGCTGATTTGTGACGCTGTGCAGCAGCTTCTCGCGCCCTGGTCTCCGGAGCAGCTTGCTGTCTGCGTAGACGCTGAGGCGCTGCATGCCGAGCTTTTCGGTCGTTTTCATTAATGTCAGGAGGAGAATGTGTGGTTTTCTTCTTTTTCTTTTTTTAAGAAGACAGATGGGATGGCATCTCAGAACCCCCTACTCTTTTTTTTTTTTTTTTTCATAATTTTTTTTCATCTTTTTTTTCCATTTTTTTTTTTGCCCTACACGAGCACGTGAGCTCACGAGCAGGAGCACGAGCACCCGACGCGGACGGCGGACGGACATACAGACATGGCTAGCCCCTATACTTCGTCTCACCTTAGCATGGACTAACTGCGAAGGCTGTGCAAGCGCGAGCGGCCAGCCTTGACTGCCTTGACTGGAGCACTCGCTGCACGAGCGCCCGTGCAGCCGCCGAGGCTTCATCCGAAGCAACTATAGCTCGCGCTTTTAGCATGCGCGGCTAACAATAGTTCATGCTAAGGTGAGACGAAGTATAGGGAGCTTCGCCCCTAAAAAAAATGAGACGTTTACAAATCCCTGTAACGTGAAATTAGAGCGTAGCTCTTGAGAAGGAGAGGAAGCTATTCCCCTCCTCCTCCTCCTCCGTACCCTATCCTCCTCCCCTCTTCCTCCTCCATACCATCCCCTCCTCCTCCTGCATACCTCCCAACCTCCTCCTCCATACCCTCCCCTCCCCCTCCTCTATACCCTTCCCTCCTCCCCCAGTTTCCCCGTTAAATTTAGCTGAAAAATTGACGCCACGTGACCTCAACAGCAATTGAATTACCCGCTAAATTTAGCGAGGAATTGAATTGCTTTTGAGGTCACGTGGCATTAATTTTCCCGCTAAATCAAGCGGAGAAACTAGATTTGTTCATAGGCGACGTGATACCAAATCATGTGGCGTCATTTTTCCCGCTAAATTTAGCGGGGAACTGAATTGGTGCTCAGGTCACATGACGACAATTTTCCCGCTAAATTTACCGCGGTTACGCCAACGGCGACGCCGCTGAAACCCGGAAATGGGCGCCTAAGAGCTGCACTCTAAAAGTAAATAACTTGTGTAAACATCCAACAAGGGTTTGCCTAAGCCATGATTTTAGAAGTCACCAATACTACCTGCTGAGTGGTGTAGAGATACTGCTCCTTGGGAAGGTACTGTGCATAGCCCAAGCCTTTCCCACGTGGAATGATGGACACCTTGAGCAAGGGATCAGCATGCTCCAGAAACCAGCCTGCCACAGCATGTCCAGCTTCGTGGTATGCCACAGTCTTCTTCTCTTCAGGTTGTAGAACATTTGTCTTCTTCTCCATGCCTGCAATAATGAAGTTGAGCAGGCAGTATATTGTGATTGGTATGAAATCATGATAGTAAACAGGAAAGTTACAAACGTTTTTCGAATGTGGGGATCGTCTAGCTCAACAAACCTTCGAACTTTTGGCAAAGTTTCCCTTTCAGTCTTGATGATTGCTCTTAATAAATTTTGTTAATTCTAACGGGATCACACCCGCACCACATGCAGTGTACTGCAAGGTGTCCCCCTGCTTTGTTACGAACCACTAGACAATGTTCACGTGCCCTTTCATTAAAACACCGCCCAGTCTGTCCAATATACACGTGCCCGCACGTTAGTGGAATCTCGTAAACAACATTAGAGGCACAGGCTGTGTACTGGGTGATGTGCTTCTTCGAGCATTGAACATGTTTCTGTCTAGTCATCATAGGACAAACTTTTACCAGCTCGCATGAAGTGGAGAAAACAACATTGACACCATACTTAATTGCTGACTGCATTTTGAAATGTCGGTCGCTCGGCGTGCGTGTGGCCGGGTGCTCGGCGGTGTCCGCGCTGGTGCGTGTTGTCGACGTTGCCGCCTGTACTCGTCGCGTTCTTAAGGTTGTGCGACACCTTGTGTAAATAAGGTATCACTTGAACTCTTTTTGATTTTTTAACTTTATCTCGCTGACCATTCCGTGTTGCCTTTACTTTTGATCTTTTGTAGAAGGTTTTCACACACGCTGGTAATCAAGCAGGCAGGGTAGTCTGCCCTGTCTAAGCGTTCCACCTGAAGTTCAAAGCTAGTCGTCAAAGCGTTATGGCAGCTTTTTGTCAGAGCAGCCTGAAGACAGGTGAGAGAAATTCCTCGCTTTATCAGCTTAGAATGAGTGCTATCAAAAGACAAGAGGCTCTTTCTTGAACATGGTTTGTACAACCAGCACATGTGTTCATCTGTAAAATTAAGCGGTATATTGGACACACTGGGCGTGTTTTAACGAAAGGGCATGTGAACATTGTCTAGCGGTTCGTAACAAATCTGGGGGACACCTTGCAGTACACTGCATGCAGTGCGGGTGTTATCCCCTGTTAGAATTAACAAAATTTATTAAAAGAGCAAACAACGAGGCTGAAAGGGAAATAGTTGGAGCGTATTTTATAAAGTCTTCAGGTGATAACTGCGTCAGCACGCCTTCGATTTTACTAAATGACAAGGAAATTTCCTTTCTAGATGGTTTTGTGTAGACACGTTGAACTGATATGAATGTTTAAATCATTGTCATCTGTTGTTTGTGTTTATGGGTTGCTTTCATCATGGGGGGTTGGCAAGATAGGAAAGAGTGTTCTTGCATGTGTGCAGGATGGTTTCCCTCGATTAAATCAGTTGAAAGTTAGTGCCAGTCCGTGTTGTATGCGTCTCTTCTTCGTCCATGTTTTTTGCGCTTTTAAGTCCTCTAGACTTGCAATGAAAGCCTGAAATGGTTGAACCTGGTCGAACGTAAACTTAAGCAGCTTTGCAACATCCCTAGTAGTAAATGTGTTACAGGTGTTGCATGTTCCAAAGACAAGCAGTCTCTCTTTAAATTTCTCAACAGGAGGAATGCAGTCAACTATACCAGTCTTGCATAGTGTATCAAAATATTATTGATACTTATTTCAGATTACCTCGCAGAAGAATCAGTCACTATTAAAGGGTGAGAGAGGTGCAATTTTGTCAGAACAATGATGCACTCATTTTTCGTGTACTATCACAAACAGAATGAGCAAGAACGCCAGGGCAGCGCCGTCCCTGTGCAGCCATGAAAACCCTTCCCTGTTATCTGCACTGTGTTTGCTACCCCCATCTCTCATCTGCTATGTGAATCGTCTTCACTTCGGCAAAGGATCATTGAAGCTGCGTTTACACTGGCAATTGAATAGCATCCACAAATCTGCTGCGAACCTTATGCCGAAAGATCCGGTTCTATCTCAAACGCATTTGATGGTGAAAAATGAGTGGATCCGTTCTGAGGTGTTGGTTTTACAGTCAATGTGAATTCAGCTTGAGTATTGCTGAAATTGCTCATTTTCCTGACACAGTTTCTACACCCATGAAACCTCATTGTAAATGTGATGCAAAAATATTATTTCTTTGCCTAATGAAATTAGTATGGTTGCATATTGATGCTTTCGAAGGCGATGTCTCAAAATGAAAAGCATTTTCATTTAATACATAAATGATAGAAAGTTAAAAAAAAGAGTCAAACGCAATAGCTAAACATATATACTCCCGCTCGTTCCCAGGCCGTGCAAGCGACTCTGTGTGGCCTAGCCAGTAGCGTGTCTGGCTCGCAACCGAAGGGTCGTGGGCTTGAATCCCGCCTAAAAGTCTTCAAATTTTTCTTTAAGGCAAATCAATTCATTTATAAAGTCGCCTCATTTGAGACATGAGGCGACCTCTAATTTGCATTACATGTCATGTTTTTTAATCATTTTCATTCCACGCATGACATCACGCGAGCGTCGTGGGTTGTTTGAAATTCCCAAGCGAGGTCATGTGGCTGTGACGTCATGACCCTATCAACCAATCAGGATTTTCCCGTCACAACACCACTGACGCCGGCTTTCTGCAACACAAGTTCCTTAATGCTATGGCATTACAAATCACTTGCTACAAAATATTAATTTCAGGTGCACTTATTAACTCAACAGCAGTTTCAATATCTCGCAGGTTACCCAATCTCAAGAACAGCAATTATTCTGAAGTGCACAGACTTACTGACAGAATTCAAGAATTCTTGGCTGTGCCGCTAACTGTTGTGTTAAGGAAGTGCACTGCAATTTCCTGCGGGCAGCAGCTTGCAGGGGCTAACACGCCATAGTAAATATAACTCTTTTCTGCTACATTGCAAAGAGGGTAAAATGCATTGCTTCATTCTAACAATTTTGCATGATGTGTACTCCTCTTTGTATGATTTGTCTTCAGAAAAACTTTGTTATGGGAGCCAATTAGTGAATTCAAATCAACATTTCCAAGTGAAGAGGCGCAATTAAAAAAAGGTCATTTAGTTTGCCTTTTTTGACAATGCCACTCCAGCCCCAATCATGTGATAAGGCTTGTCATTTTAAAAACATCAACAAAATTGAATTCTAGATGCCAGATAAGCCTGAACTGAAATGTTCAATGGCAGTGAGATGCCCATAAAAGCAACGCTTTGAGACTGTTTGAAGAGACAATCAATCCTTAGAAATTACTCAAATTTTATAAGGATCGAGATGTCAACATTTTCAACGACACCCACGAATGGTTCAATTTTAAGACCATATAACGACAACTTGGGCTCTTTAGCACGCTGTCACCCATATTCAACTATCAGATCAGGAAAGCGGCACATAAGTGATTCGAAATACAACGGTGCAATGGCACAGCAGTTCGATCCCTGGTTCATGCAAGCGTGGATAAGAGTGCTGCTTCTGCATTCTTCAAATGCCCTGGACGTTTCCCAGTCAAGGCTCACCAGCAACAACTCGTTCAATGGCTTGTTCAAAATGCTTCATGTTGATGCTCTCGTTGAGGTCCCTGGCAGCAATGAGTGCAGCTTCGTTGCAGACATTGGCAATATCCGCTCCTGTGAAAAGTAAAAATTATGTGGCATCGTAACGTGTCCTCTTGCATTTTACATTGCTTTGAAATCACAGTAATACAGTGTAGCAGCAAGCAAGCTACAATTAAAGTTGGCAATGGTAACGTTCAACTACAAACCTGTAAATCCTGGCGTCAGAGCAGCCATTTTCCGGGCCAATGCAGCCTTTTCCAAGAGAGTCTTCAGTGGATTCAAGTGCACCTTAAAAATGGAGGCGCTGAAGAGCAAAAAGAGCAAAACAAATAGAGATCAGAACATTATTGTAGACTTCTGCTAGACTACAATTGTCATGAGAGTAGCACATGGTAGCACGGATGACAAATCCTACCATCACACCTATTGCACGGTGTAAGAAAACGCTCTTCAGGCGTAGACATGCTGATCTATGTCGTGACCAAGTAATGTCCCACCACATGCTAAGCCCCCCAGGCTCACTTTTACATGATGTGCGAGCATGGGTACAAACGGCTGGTTCATGGGTATGGATCGAGAAGATCGAGCCGTCAGTCTGTGTTAGGTGTGTGGCTGAAGTATTCGGCTGTTGCTGGAAGCTACAATTCTGCGTATGATATGGTATGGGCGGGTGTTTTCTATTTTATTGTCTATTTGTGCGGACTCCTAAACTCTAGTCACACTTAAGTGACACACAAGTGAAACTGACCAACTTCAATCGGCAAAAAAAAATTAAAGTTGCTTTGATCATTTTGATAAACCCGGGAAGCACATAGTGTGTCGTGTGCGCATTATATAGTATGTGTTATGATTTGCTATGCTAGGTTACGGGGAGCTTTGTCTGGTTTCGGGTGCGCTGCACACACGACACATGCTTCTGTTCTCCGGGTTCATCAGAAATGATTGAGAAAAGCTTAAATTTATTCAGGAGTGGACTGTGTCACGAGCATGCTTTAATGAGAAGCTTTCCACGAATTCTGCTTCTTTGGTGGGTGCGTGTAGGGCCTTAAATTAGTGCTCTTGAACTGCGAAGACCCCTTGTGGTAACAGAAACAATCGCGAGTGGAAGAGGTTTATCACGCCCTTTAGGCTCTCTTTTGATTGGTGTGTGAAGTTGTGACGTCATACGCCCGCTGGGGTATCCCTTGGTACGTTATGATCCACCCCGTGATGTTGCGAGTCCATGTGGGGAACTACGCTTTGTCGTTCGGGAGCCAGCTGTGCGCTGCCGATTAAGTATGCTCGACTAGGTATGCTGTGGACTAAGTATGGTGGACTAACCATGACTGACCGCCAACGGTCACCTGCAGACTACGTGTGACTCGCCGCCGATGGTCGCGTGCGTACTAAGCATGCTGGACCAAGTATCACTCAATGCGGAAAGTGGAGTGCTACCGCCGTCAGTGGCAGGTGATACGTAGTCTAGCTGCTTGCACTATCTGCCATGTCGTCTTTGTGGCACCAAGGAAAGACGTTGGACTGTGGATTGCATGGTCCGTCGTACGATTCTTGCTGAGCCCCTTGGTAAATCTCGCCGGTTGCGATTAATTGTGCGTAGTTACGATTATGAAGAAGTGATTAGGACTAAGTATGCCTTCTATATGCTTCAGATGCTTATGCATTGCTTGCTATTGGCTATGCATGCTTCATGCTACCTTGGCGTCTGTAACACTTTTTCGTCACACTTGAGCGTTACACTTTTCGCATAAAATCCAGCCCATTAACACATGGTGTGTTGAAAACGAATGACCGCTTTATGGAAATTCTCTATTTCAGGTGGCACACACAATATTGAGACATGCGAGCAAGAAAGCTATTTTCGTAGTGGGATTGATGTCACAAACCAAATACACAAAATAGTGAAAACGGAATCGGATGACATAAAAAACATGGCACAAGTATATTGTAACTAGTAGCTGCTTATGTAACATATGGTAATAAATGAATGTTTTCATTTGTATGTTCATTGTCAACATTTCTCATGACTTTCAACAGTGAAGTAAACACACACTCGCAATTCAAGCAGCATTCCCTTTTGTTTTTGAAGCCTACCTCAGATCTCTAAGGGCTCTTAATTCAGATGGTGCAGGACCAGCCTTCCATGTGAGACGCAAAAAACCCCAAGCCCCAGCGAAAAATCTATGGTCAATATGTCTATAAAACATTTAATCCAAATATTCATTTTCTTTCGAGAAGATGAATTTTGAAGTTTATGCGTACACCTCCGGATCTTTTGCTGCTGCTCTACTGGCAATAACAAGCAGGGGGCACTCGTAACGTCAAAGATTGTATCCGAGAGCAGACGACACTCCCTCCTCCACGGCGCTATCTGCATTGTAGTGATGGTGAGCATCTCTGGTTTTACGAATTGCGTCTGGTCTAGGTTGTTTGCGGCATGCGATGGAGGGTGGGGGAATTGGTGATTGGCTGTGGGGCGCAATAACACCACGAAGAAATGCAGCTGAGCGACATCTTATTGGTTTCCGACCGAAAAGTTTCCGACCGAAAAGTCTCTGCGACGGAAGTGGTTCTGAGCAGTCCGATGCAACCGCCGGCTCATAGCGTTCACATCGTGCTAGACAACAGTTTGCCCCTTGCTAGCAAATAAAACCTTCCGTGCCATCCTGCTTCGAAGCAGCAGATCGTGAATGCAGTCCCCACTGAAGGTCCCGTGGAAGGCGATGCCGGCGGATCGAATGCGAACGGCGAATGGTTTGAAATCTCATGCTGACAATCTTAACACATTTCCTGGTCATTGCTTGACTAACAAGCTTGATGAATCGTAGTTTCTTATTTCCCACGGACAATCGCGACGACCTTCTGACTGCTTCTGACGCTGGGCGAAACAGGCTCAAGCTACCCATGTGCTGATGTTTATACAACATCTGACATAACAAGATGGCGGGCAAGTAAAGTTGCAGGTTAGTTTCGGTTTTGGGTATATCTTAATTCTATAATTAAAAATTATTTAAAATTTCTTGGGGGAAATTTAGTTGCTGCTTTGGGATCAATCTCTTGTGCTCTTTCAGAAAATATGTTTAGTTGAAAACGTCCAAATTCACGCTGGAGCTCCCCTTTAAATGTTAGTTATCATTCTTATCTATTCTTTGAGTGAAACGAATAATCACTCCGGACTGAATGGATAAAGATAACATTGTTTAACTTACACATTTTCAACATTTCGTCGCCACGATGGATGGATGTCATGCGTAATGTCTCTCTCGATGCGGCTGCCTTGCCGACAGGGATCGGGCTCACACGTTAATCTCTAACAGCCGGCTGCTTCTGGCACCCTCCAGGGAGGACTCAGCAAATACACAGGAAGGGGCATTATGAACAACATGTGTACTATCACTTCGAACCCACTTTAGACGATCCGCAAAAAACGGTTTCTCAACTTATTGCGCCGCAATTTACTGCAGAGGTGCAGCTAGGTGGTTGAACTTGAAGTGAAAATATCAACGTATGAACTTACCTCATTCAAAGAAGAAAAATAAAAAAATATTTATGATAAATTTCTTGGCGATTGTGTTGCATACGTTCTAGCATCACAAACGTTTAGCAATACCCTCACGGCGCTCTTCATTAGATAGTTTAACGCATACCAAGTGTACACTTTAAGGCCCGTTCACACTCTTGCGACCTCTTGAAACTGGGTTCCTTAAAACTTCTTACAACGAGAGGACACACTTGCACCATCTATTGGGTAGGAGTGTAAACTTGGCGGTGCGGTATATTTTCTATTTCTCTCGCGCATTATCCTTTCTTTCTTGGCTCGAAAAACTTTTGTCAACGTTATAAACGGACCTTTCTTATAGGTATTACGCACATTTGACCTCGGAAATACCGCAAAACCTTCGCTCTTGTGAAATGCAGTTCCAGGGTCACCGCATAGATGGCGCCAGCGTGCCAGTGTGTTCTCTCGTCCTAAGAAATATTTAGAGGTTTTAACAAGTCTCGTCTCTCTTGGTCATACTCGGTTGCAAGAGTGTGAAAGGGCCTTTATAGTTGTTCCTAGAATGAAGCGATACTACCGCTAACTGGGCTGATAAACCTGGCGATCTTCCAGAGCCTTCCATACTCGCGAGCTCCTCTCCCTCAGTGCGCACAGTTGGTCGAGTTCCTCCTTGCCTACACCTCTGGTCACATGACCTCCCCGTTAATCAATCGGCATCCAGAACCTCACTCCTCCTCTCCCACCCGTCAACCAAACAGTGGTTGACGGTTGATTTCATGAAGCCTGGATAAAAGCGTGGCCTTGTGGCCACATTTTTATTTAGGCTCCATGAAATGCCAAACATCTAGCCAAAGAATGTTTCACGTTAACATGTGTGACAGGGTGCCTAGTTGCTATCTACCAGACGCAGAGCAGATGCCCCGCAGGGCCTTCCTGCCAAATAACACCTCAACTCACGGCGATGTGTCGAGACATGCTGGAAAGACACTCGCTTAATAATCTAAATGGTTCAAGTCCTGCCTGGCACAAACGCTCCTGTACTGCGATGGCCTCTTTCCCCCCCCCCCCCCCCCCCCCCTCCACTCAAAACCGATCAGTGTCGAGCCTCACGGCCACGCTTTTATCTGGGCTTCACGAAATGCCAAACACCTAGCCGAATCTTGAGGTAAAAACAGCACAACTGGACAAGGAAGAACAAGAAGAGTGCCGAGTCCAGTATTTTCTTGTTCTTTGTCCCTGTCCAGTTGCACCATTTTCACCTCAAGATGTCAAATAACCAACTAGCCCAAACAAACCTATTAGCAAACCTCATACCTAGCCAAAGGATGTTTCACGTTAAAACATGTTTCAGGCTATCTGCGGAGGCATATACAGACGACATCACGATCGTGTTCGCCTCTTTGTATGTGCTGCCGAAAGATGGCACAACATGAGACACGAGAGTACAAAGTTTCCAATTGCTCGATGATCGGGGTCACCTTGTTTATGGTCCGCGTTTGCAATAAGAACTGCAAGGAGGTGACGAAAGCATTGATTGTCTGCAAGCATCTTTGAATTCCCGCCCGCTTTCCTTCTCGCCACGCAAAAACACAGCGCATGTGCACTTGCGACCAATCACCGCAGGAGGCGTCCGCCATTAAATTGCAAACGCTCCCCATGGTCTGAGGTAGACCCTCTCTTCAATCTATGCTCTCTATGAAAGCATGCGACGCCTTGACCGATCATTTTCCTACCGAAAATGGGGAGGCATAAGGGACTTAAATCTCTATTTTCCTATTCATTTTTTTTTTTTTTTTATTAATAAATTATTGTATACCAAGAGAATTGTACATTAGAGAGACACACACCGACACAGTGAAAACTTTCGGAAGATTGCCTGCTAACCTCGGCGCCAGCGCGCCCTTAAAGGGATTGTCCAGTCGAATATTGTATTCGAGAAAACAATTGAATATCATTGCTATTGCCTCGAGACGCATCGTACGTGCAATATCTGAATTTGATGTGCCCCTCTGCGTGAGTAATTGAATTTATACTGGTTCAATCGCATCCTAGCGTAAACGCTGTTTTCGTTGGCAACATTGGAGCTCTGACGTCACACAACGCAAAGAGAACATTTCTGTCTCGTCGTTTGCCTGGTTTGCCTGTGAGTGAACGCTGCAGCTTGCTTCGTTTTTGCTGTTGCGCCCGATTTGTTTTGTGAATGGGTACAATTTTCGTTGCGTGGTTGGAGTTCCACAACCACCGGGCAGCACATGCGAGCCAAAACATGACATTCCATACTTTTCCGCGAGATGTGCAGTGACGAGCAGAATGGATCGTCGCTGTGTGTAGGGACTGGGTTCCCGTCAAGATCGAGATCCCGCTTATGCAGCAATCATCACACAGAAGAGAGCTACGAGCTGAGCTCTAAGCAGACAGAAGGCTCGTAAGCTGAGGTGTGATGCTGTGCCAACAATATTTAACTACGTCCCCTTATTTTCTATTTCCCTAGTCAACCTATAGCGCCGCCTGGTTGGTGCCAGAGGCACAAAACGTGTATTGGCGCCTCTCTTTCCCTGAATACCTGCACACCGAGCAGCACTATGTAATATAAGTGTAATAAAATACAATAGAAGACAATACTCCTCGCCCAAATTGGATCAAGGGTTTGATTATGCAGCAAAACCGAAACCAACAGCTAGGCCATCTGGAAACGATGCCAAAAGTTGTATTTAGCACGCGTGCAGCCAGATTCTGTTTGACCCGCGTGTGAAAATGAGCTAGCGCGGCTACGATTCAGCAAGCTCGTCCAAGTCAAGTGACAACATGCATCTGAATGATTCGTCGTTTGCCTTCAACCCGCAGACATCGCCTCTTAGGGAACGACCCACAGCCTCATCACCGATCCAGTGGTTCCGCTGATATGTGTACCCAGACTGCCGCTTCGTATACCAAGGTACTGCTTCAGAAGCAAAATCTGCATCCTTTGCTTTGCAAGCGCTCCTAGTTCGATCGGTGGCCATCGTAGTTGTGTTTGCGCGAAACGGCATACGTTTGCTCGAAGCTTATGGCTGTTTGCGAGTAATTTCCTACTAAAAGGCGTGACTTCTTTTGCACATGCTTGGGAACTGCATCAAAAGAACCATATTTCAGTAGGGTACAGCCTATAGGAGACTATATAATTCGAAACAAAATACAAGACATCCATCGACCAACGCTTGTTATTCCAGTTATCCCGACCATCCGACGAACCTTTGCGTTTTGTGACGTCACGCAGTACCTATGGATGTCAGCCATTAACACTGGCGAAATTCGGGGTGCAGTTTCGTACATGCATTCATGAAAGGTTTAATTAATAACGGAAGATCATGTATCAAAATAAAAATGACGTCTGTCTACATGAAGGCTCCCTCGACGTAACGAGCGCAAGAACTTAAGGGGGGACACTACCCGGAGAAAAAAAAATTCTGCAAAAAACAATGATTTTGAAAAATTACATATTTACATCCATCTACATCCAGAGAGTATTCCCAGAAATTTTCACTAGTTTACACTGCGTAGTTAATTTTTTATAAATTATTTTCTGTCCACCAAAGCTAAAGAAAAGGTAGGGTTTGGAGCACTTCGAACGCCTTTTTCTCCGTTCCACTTTTTGGTATAAATTCCATTTTAGTCAATCTATCGTTTGATAATAGCAACACAGGGAAGGCTTGTTCTTCACTTTTCCTGACTGAAATTTAATAGGGAATGCGCCTATGGAGTTTGTTTGTCACTTTATGGATGTCTTTTGTAAAAAATGTTAACATTTTGTCGGAGACACAGAAGACCAAAAAGTTGACCAATTTTGCAGAAAAGAAAATTGATAGAAATCAATGACTTTTCACAAAAAACTTTCCATAGGCGCACCTCCTAGGCATGCTGCTACATATCTAGCGAATAAAAATCTTGAATATTGTGACAGTTTTCCAACGATAGATTAACTAAACAATGTAGGGGTGTTGCTGATAGAAGCTGCCCTAATTTCCTTCCCACTTAACCGACAGACTTGAAATTTTGTTATGCACCCTCTAGCATGACCACCAGCCTACCCTGTAAATTTCATTAATTTTAAGCCAAGGGTTCAAAAGTTGACCCTCCCAGGGGGTGTCTCCCCTTAAGTACTTCCAGTTTCGACCGGACAATCCCTTTAACACTTCTGACACCTGCAGGCGGTACATACAACTTAGGCAAGCACGGTCATGAGACTGCCTGCGAATGCTGCCAAAGAATCTCCGAAACAGGTTCTCCTATTTTTTTTCTTTTTAACGATGTAAGTTCATCTGTTCCTATTTTCTCTCCAAACTTCCACCACCTAGCCATGCCTCTGTAGTAAATAGCAGCACGATACGTTGAGAAACCGATTTTTGCGGACCATCTAAAGTGGGTTTGAAGTGCTAAGCGCGAGACACATGCGCGTCAAAAGTGTCCGATCCGACGTGCAAACTGTTGGAACGACGGTCAGAAGTGAGAGTTTTCGTCGCTCCGGAGCGTCCGACGAGAACTCTGTCCGGCTCTGGCATGCGACCAACTTGCGTCACACAAGTCGTCACCGTGAAGGCAACGGACACCATGGAGTTTTCCCGCTTGCACAACATGAGCTGCTGATTTCGCGCGTCCATAGCAATTGCCGGCCTTCTGGTACCGATCGAGACCGTGGAGACCCGAATATACTTCATTACCCTTACGAGGGACAGCAGCGGACGCTTTGAGCCATTCCAATGCCGTGCTAGTGTCGCATGAATTTCGCGAGAGATGCAGAAATGCGCAGGGTGCATAGTCACGTGATTTGTATACGCAGTGCTCGCTTCGCTGAGATGGGTCCTAAAAGGTCCACTGTGGTCCATCGTCATTAAATGATGTTGAGCAAAAAAAAAAGTAACTTTACGTAAAATCTTCAGACATGTACACAGTAACACTTTAATGAAATATAATAAAAACATTTTGTTTGTTTTAAAGTTTGAAAACCATGAAGGACGAGGGGAGGAATAATATTTTTTGTTTCTAGGCTAGGTGGCGCAAGCTACCGCTCATTACAAATACACCCATTAGCATCAATCAATCCATCCAGTAGAAGAATACCCGGAACTGGGCGGAGCTGAACGGAATGACGCGTCGGAAGCATGTGTCTCGAACTGTAGAGCACGGCAAGTCGAAGCAACCATCCTTCAGACAGTTTGCAAGTCGGATCGGACAGTTTTGTCGCGCATGTGTCTTGCGCTTGAGTGTACATGCTGTAGTCCCTCGCGCCAGTGAGGTGCAGTCGCCTCACCTAAAGAGCTTTATCTTACACCGTGGCCTAAAGGTAAAAAAAACGCTTCTCACCGTCCTTTGATGTCTGGTGCAGGTACAAATATCTGCCGGTCAAAGCGACCGGGCCTCAAGAGAGCCTGGTCGAGAATGTCCACTCTATTGGTTGCAGCCAGCACCACAACGTTTGTGGTAGTGTTGAAACCTGAAAAGAAGCAAGAAACATACTCCCACTGAAAACCATTAAAAAATAACACAATTTTTGAGACAGACTAAAATATAACCCAATGGCAAAAAGACTTATTTCTTGAAGAATTCTGGTTCGCTTTAAAGGATAAACAAAAACCATAGAATATGAAAAATAAATATGCCAGGAAGGACATACACAAACAGAGAAAGTGGTAGGTTTGACAACACGCTCTGAAGAACAATCAGACAACAGATTTCCTACAAATCAATTGCGAGTCGTACAACACTGGTGCATAGGTGACCCGGCAGAGGAGCGTGGGCAGACTGGCATTGGGGGCGCATGGGAATACACCAAATGAAGGAGTGCAGGGAGACATGGGCATCTTTCGAGGTTAGAGAGGCGATTAGTATGTTGAAATTCGAACAAAGGCTAGACACAATGGAGCATACACGATGGGCTAGAAAGGTATATAAGCATCTATACACTGAAAAGTCTGAACAATAAATGGACAAACCGAACTCGAAAACAGAAATTCAAATACCAACAGTCAAGTGCTAGGGCAGAGCAGACTACCTCTGTGAAAAAAGGAAGTAAAGGAAGCCGAGAGAAAAATGTGGGAGGAAAGAATGCGGGGAAAATCAGCTTTACCCATGTACAGGGGACGAAAACAGGGAATAAGGAAGGAGCATTGGTATGATAATTCACGGGGGAACTCATTATTTGAGGCTAGAACAAGAGTATTGAGGATTAGGACATATAGGACAAAGTATGAGGAAATGGATATGCGGTACGCCAAGGGGAAGACAAGACAATAGAGCATGTAGTGTTGAGGTGCACAGGGCTTGCTCCCGCCCTCCCGGAGGGGGCAACGGATTTAGCCGGAGCGCTGGGGTTTGCAGACTGAGAATGGAAGAATGGATGATAAGTGCATTTAAATAACAAAGAGGAGATTGGAAGACTGGTAGAAATTATCTAGGGAGAATTGAATGATGTACAACTAACACAGCTGGGGACAAGCGGGACAGAGGAAAATTGGGACTCCCTCCCGCGTGACTCCGGCCCCAAGTCTCAACCTTGTCTCCCAGTAGGTCCAGTGTTGGGGCAACGCCAAGTAGATTGGACCAGAGAAAAATTGGCGACTCCCTCGCCGGGGGCAGGAGTGGGGGATGATGTTCTTAGTTTTCTTGATTGATCCCCCAAAGATCATCCTAGTGATATCCCACACCACCTGGTGATAGTTACAAAATTGCAGAGGGGAAGCAAATTGGCTTAGAAGGGCGAGGTCAGGAATCATGCTTTTTGTGTTTAGTTTCTAAGCTGTGGCGCAAGCTACCACCCGTTATAAAGTGTACAGCCGTTAGCATCCATCCATGACGATAACCAAGCTGTGACAACAATTAGAGATCAAGAACACAATAAAATCGGCAGACAGACCACAACGTAACAAGGTGATATGGAGATCATCAAAGTGATGCGAGAAAATAAAAAGCACTTGCCGTCCATTTCGACTAGAAGCTGGTTCAGAGTGTTCTCCTGTTCGCTGTGGCCACCGAAACTGCGGCCCCCCCGTTTGCGGCCAACGGCATCGATCTCGTCAATAAAAAGGATGCACGGGGCATTTTTGCGGGCCATTGAGAACATATCCCGCACCTGAATAAAAAGAGGGCCTTCAACACCAGGGACACTCGCCAAACTCAACATTAATGCAGCAATTAGCGTACCAACCGAGACATTATTGTGACAAATCAGGCTGTTTGCAATAAATGATATCCAAGAACCACAATAGCAAGCCAGCTCAGTATGCTCAGTAGACGACCAAATGGCAGCTCTGCACCTTGACAACAACAGTAATGGCATGCGCACAATATACGTCATTAGCTTTGTTTAGCAGTTGTTTGACAGGGCAGTATAGTAGCTAAATGGTTAATTCAGCTACTCTGGACTTCTGACAACAGGACCGCAAAGAGTGAAAACGCTTCAGTGTCGGCCACCCACCCGAGAGGGCCCCACACCGACAAACATCTCCAGGAACTCGGAGCCCGAGACAGTGATGAACGGAACGTTCGCCTCCCCTGCAGTGGCCTTGGCAAGCAGAGTCTTGCCTGTGCCCGGAGGTCCGGTCAGTATGGCACCCTGGCACAATCAAAGGAGGGGAGCATGAATGCATACAGTGACCTGGGGTGCCCCACCGAATGGGAAGCATGCACTCAGACAGTACCTTGGGTATCTTGGCACCAAGCTCAGTGTACTGCTGGGGGTTTTTGAGGAAGTTCACAAATTCCATGATCTCCACTTTAGCTTCCTCACAACCAGCTACATCTCTGGTAACGGAAATAAAAACAAGGTTGCAACAAGCAACAAGGTGCGCAGGCACAATCTTTCAGAATTATGTCAAGCTTGGGTAATTTGCAACTTACCCACGCTTGACAAGTTTGCCATTTCTTTAACAACAAAGCTCGGGCAGTGAGCGGTGCTCCAGCACAAGCTCAGCTTCAATTCGGACCACCACAAAATTTCACTCATCGGTGATACCAGCAACGCCTACCCCCAACCGCATAGTATTTGCCAAAAAAGTGGGAGGGGCAATTTTTCAGTGTCCAAGCAAAAAAATGTCCCAAAAAAGCTCAAATGTAACCAATTTTCTGCATTATCTAGCACGTCTGGCCTTCGCCAAATATTGACTATACAAGAACCAAGGCACGCTTTAAACTGTAGGGTTAAAGAAAATACAGTATGCTACAAAGAGGAAAGCATGTCAGGAAGTCCACTAACGTACTTGAACTTGACCCCAATATCATTGGGGTTGATGAGCTTGGCCGTGGTTTCTCCCATGCCAAAGATGCCGCCACCCCGCCTGGCGCCACCACCACCCATAAAACCGGCCGACCGACGCATCGTCCAGAACAGGAAGCCGAAGAGAAGTAAGGTGGGCAAGACACCAATGACGCTTGACCTAAGGAAACAAGCAGGTCAGGACACTCAAAATTCTTCTAAATTCAAGCCTACTGCTTCTGAGGGGCACTACTTTTCAAACTGGTGGCTATATTATAACTGTCACAGCACATCCTAAGCATTCTAAACAATGACAGCCCTCAGTTGGCAAGACCACAGCATGTTTCATTTATAAATCGATGTGGCACAGCTGCAACTCACCAAGATTTCCGATCAATATGATCAATTATTAACACTCAGCGGCCGTTTTGAAACTTTTTGTCCCGAAGATCGACCCTCCCCGAAGCAAGCCAGTTCAGAAATGCTTAGCAGTGGGAAAAGTGTTTATGTTAACTTTATAGCTAACTATGTTAGCTCGAGTAATAGCCGCACTTCTTATGAACCAGGCCCTTGCATCTACTTTCCTGCAGAACACACATAAAGCCAATTATCGCGCTCTGCATAAAAACTTCAGCGAATAACAGGGTCGAGAACACGGTTCTCCGTAAAAATGCTACCCGAGCAGATAGCATTTTCGCGTGAAGACGTTATCTCTGTCTTGTAAATTTCTGCCATTTTTCTGATGATCGCAGTGATTCGCTGTTCGCGTGCTCCGCGGGAAAGCAGATCCACCTCTCAATCGTACAACCGAACAAAATTGTCAAAATTCAGAGGTCTCCCGGGTAATATGGGAGACTTGGCAGGTATGTAGCTATGATTACATGTCTTACGCATTTGCTGGCATACACTGAAAATGTGAAACATAACAGGTTTTCCCCAAATCTATAAGCACCGTAACAATTTTCCTTAAACACAGTCCCTAAAGTCAGGGGCGGATCCAGAACTCCGTTTTTGGGGGGAGGGGAGGGGAGGGGGGGGGGGGGGGGGGGCAGGAAATTTGTAAGGATGCTATTCTCCCTTTCTTTCATGTGCACGGGGGGGTCCACCCATGCCAAATTGCCCTCCGAAAAGGGGGGAGGGGGGGGGGGGGGGGGGGGTCGACTTTGTTTGGGGGGGGGGGGGCACCTGCCCCCGTCACCCCCCCCCCCCCCTTGGATCCGCCGCTGCCTAAAGTTTCATCAAAGCATTAGAAATAGTTTATTTACGAATGACGAAAATAATCCTTTGCATTTAATTGCACTATAATCTTAGTTTATTTAAATTTTTATTTAAAAAAAACTTCTTTCAACTGTAATAAACAAGAAATAGCTTTTTTTCCTTTCCTTTTTGTTGTAAGGAGATTGGGAGGTAATAACAAGACTATGTGTGGCTTGAGAAGGGACGAAAAAACTGAAAGAGGAAGTAAATTCTCACCCATCCATTTCATTCTTGTAGATGACTGGAACAAAGTTGGGAGGTTCAACATTGAACTCTAGCTGGACATTTTCTAGGTTCCTCTCAAAGGTGTCTACACTCCCAATGTTAAACCAGAGCACATTCTGAGTGAGGAAAAAAAGAGTGAAAAATCAGTTTCAATCACACTGCAAATACGAGAACTACAGGGTAAGCAGACGACTTACAGGATACCATCCAGATGCTTTTTTTTATTATTATTTCTTTTTATTCATGCTTGATTTTATGATGTAAAATTAATACATGATTTGAAGGTGGGATGCAGTTCCGAATTTTGCGGGTGCGGTACGGATGCGGATACAAAGTTTGCGGATGCGGATAAAAATGTTTAAAAACATTGAGGATGCGGTTCGGATGCGGATGATCGAACTGTGATCCGTGCAAGGCTCTACAGATTAGTCATCAGGTGCCCCAAATAAACTGTCACTGCAATCACCAGTCAGCTGAAATTAGCTTTTCGTGTGTGTATGCATATGCATGCCTCTGATTAGGTTTATCTTAAAGTGAAATAATGTAGACCTGAGCTGTAAGCATGAAATGCTTAAAGAGCTGTTAAAGTGAGAGTTGAAATCTTGCTGAACTTGAACATGTCCCAAAGAACTATCCTAATAAAACACAAATAGCATGTGTCACAGGACCAACATAAGCAGCTGTGGACAAACCATAGAGCATCTGATGTCAAGAGTTACTTTGGACAAGGTTTCCAAGATGAAAAACTTTGAACTAAAGCCATTATCGCAATGGCATGCAAATCTACCACATGTATGACTTCACAGGGTTTTTAAAAAAATAAGGTTTTTATACAGAGTGTGTCCTGGAGGTTTAGGTGCATAAACCAGCAATTTGTCGCAGATATTTATCAGGTTGCACGTGTCAAGTCTATAGTTAGCTGGAAGTGCCTAGATCAGTGCTTTTGAAGCGTAGATGCATCGGGGACTTCTTGGAAACCGGCCAAAGTCATAGGAGGCTCCATGCCAGCGGGGAAAGGGGAAAGAGGGGGGTATAAAATAAGACAACTAATTGCAGTGTGCAAAGGGCATCCTGTTATTTAGTATACTTTACTAACACGCTCGTTATGAATATGAAAGGGCATCCTTTACTGTTATAGACAGAAGCGAGAAGCCTCAAGTAAATGGATGAATGGATGGATAGATAGTAACGGCTGAACCCTTTATAACAAGTGGTATCTTGCGCCACCTAGCTAGTACAACAAAAAATCATCCCCCCCCCCCTCCCCCCCACCCTCTTTTCGCAAGGCGAAAGCTTCGCGGAACCCAGGGGTCCACAGAACCCCATTTGAGACCCACTGGCCTAGCTCATTTACTTGCATTGAATTGTACACAGCCCCGGAGCATATTTAAAGTGCATGTGGCAATTTCTAGCAGACACAGCAGGCATCCGCTCTCCCCACCACACCCATTTCACACTTACATTTCCATCAATCTGGTTGCCCGGAAGTAGTCGAACACGAACCCATTTTTTGTTGATCACTTCAAGCTTCTCAACCTAGAAAATAGGGAAATGGATGCAACAATTCAGACGACACAACCTTCATTCCAGCCCACTAAAGTCCGCAGCTGAACAGACATCCACAATCGAGTGAAAGGTGAGAATCATAAGTTGCAAAAGGACTCAAACGCAAAAAAAAAAAAAAAAAAAAAACTTACAATGCCACGGGCCAAGTAGGCATTGACAAACTCCTTCCAAGTGATCTCCTTGTAGCGCATCTCGTTGAATGCAAGGAGCCCCAGGATTCCCAACGTCGTAACCAGGGCAACCGTCATCATTCGGTTTTGGTCGTCTGGATTGAATGGGTTGCGTCCGCTCCTGCTACAAAAGGAAAAAGACACCGTCTGGACTTTTCACCCGGGCAGAAATAAACTCAGCAGAACTATCAATCGCTTTAATAGACTCAAGTCTCCTTTCCAAGAAACATCTAAGTGACGAAATTACTAAAATGTGCACCCAATGTTAAAGCCTGACGAACAGGAAGGAAAAAGAAACCGCTCCTTGTATCTCTCTTCCATCCCAAAAAGGAGGAAACCACCTTCCTTCTGCAGAAAGAGACTACTGGTCCAACTCCTGTCGAGTAAGGAGGAGAGAAGAGTGCGAGAAGGAATGGAGAAAAGGACATTGGGGAAGGGCTTTCTGCGTGGCAGAAAGCACTGCCTGTGCGTCGGCTTTTAAAGGGGCACTCAAGTGCTTTTTGTAGAAGCTTATTTTTTGATGGCATATTGTTTGTTGGGCTTTAGTCAATAAAAATGACCAGTTCTAGATGGCAAGACGTCATAGTAAACTCACATCAATAAAAAAACACGGGCACTATTTGCTCTTGAGGGGGCCATCCTTCCCACCACCTCCGTAAAATGTGGCCATGAAAATATACTCGTTTTCACCTCAAGAACCGTAGACGCAAGTTATCTTATCAAGATGTACACGTTTCCAACGACAAAATCATAGCTTCTTCCTCCGACAACCAAATCTTGTAAGAACTACTTTGTGCGGCGTATGAACAACGCGCAAAACTTGCTTTTCTCTTGAGGTGAAAACGAGCGCAGTTAATTGGGTGGAGATTCCGAACGTTACTACATTGCACTTTTTAGGCGTGCTGTGCAATACATTTTGACGAAAACGTCAAATATCGGGTGTAGGAGACGTAATACACCAATTAATGTTTGAGAACGCTCATCCGACGGCGCCCCCTGGTGTCTGCTCCAAGGAGCAGAAAGAGGGGCATGTCGCAATCTTTGATTAATTTTTAATAGGGAAATTGGCCGCCCATGAGTGTAATTGTGTTTTTTTAAGATGATTAGAGCCCGTAGATTGAGTTATCACCATAAATGGACGATATCAAATTTCACCTGAGTGCCCCTTTAAAGGGAAACCCCGGTCAAAAACGAAACCAAAATGAATGATTGGTATCATTTTGGTGGCACGAAATATGACCACAGCCGAAATATTAAGTCAAAGTGAAGCCGCATACTCCGCTAAAACTGATTTTAAAGATGCGACCAGCTGCTCTTTAGCGAGTGGCAAGCGGGTTAACTTTTAGTCGAGCAACACTGGGTCACGCGTATTGAGAAAAGCTGCAGAAATTGATTGACATCTGCAGTGTGGAAGGGGACACTATGGGATTTAAATTCAGCGGAACAAAATCTCGAATTATGTTTTTTAAAGACGTAAAGGGAGATTCTTTCAGGATACAGAACATAGAAATAGATATGGTGGACAAGTACTAATATCTGGGAGTGTGGATCAACGAAGGAAAGAAATACCTCGAGGAATGTGAGACATATAATTGGTAAGGGTAAATGGAATGTGGTCATTATGAAGCACAGGGCATTATGGGACTTTAATACATACGAAGTGGTGCGGGGAGTATGGAAAGGTGCAATGGTACCAGAATTGACCTTTGGTTATGTAGTCTTGTGCATGACTTCTGAAGTTCAGGCGAAATTGGAGATAGGACAAAGGAGAATCGGCAGGATAGCTCTAGGGGCACATGGGAACACTCCAAATGAGTGAGTGCAGGGTGATATGGGCTGGTCATCGTTTGAGAGCAGAGAGGCAGTGAGTAAAATACATTTTGACCAAAGACTAACAGACATGGAAGACAAGCGGTGGGCCATAAAATCCTTAAATACCTGTATATAAGGAGTCGAACACAAGATGGATGAAACGGACGCGAAAACTGAGGATGAAATTCCTGCAGATGGGTAAAGAAATGGAGCAAATACATTCAGTGGAAAAGGCAGTTAAGGTGGCAGAGATGGATGTGGGAGGAGAAAATGCAGGGGAAATCAGCTTTAACAACTTATAGGTCCCAAAAGCAAGAAATAAAGAAAAAAGTTTATTCGATAATTCAAGAGGGAGCACTCTGCTTTTTGAGGCAAGAACGGGAGTCTTAAGAACAAAAACCTATAGGGCCAAATTTGAAGACACACATACAATGTGCGCAGTATGTAAGGAGGAGACGGAAACAATTGAGTACATCATTCTAAAATATAAGAAGCTTAGTCCTGCCCTTCCCGAAGGGAGGACAAACGTACCGGTGGCCCTCGGTTTCGCTGGAAACGGTGGAACGATGGATAATAAAAGAGTAGAGGCACGAAGAGGAGATTGGAGTGCTGGTGAAAATTATCTAGGGAAACTTGAACTAAGTACAGCTAACTAGCACAGCTGGGGGACACGCGGGAAAGAGGAAAATGGGGTCGGGTGTTAGGCGACGCCGAGAAGGTTCGACCAGAGGAAAATTGGTGTCTCCCTCGCCGGAGGGTGATTTTTTCGTTTTTTTTGCCCGATCCCCTACAGGTCTGCCTGGCGATCATCTTCATGACATGGTGATAGTTAAAAGAAATGCATTGGCTTGAAAGGGGAAATCAGGTTTTTGTTATTGTTTTTAGGCTAGGTGGCACAAGCTACTGCCCGTTACAAAGGGGACAGCCGTTATCATCCATCCATCCATCTATCCGGCACCTCCGTGACGTCACGTCGCGGTAATGCTCTGGTTGATTCCGCACATTGTACCACGTACTGCAGCACCCCCGTGACGTCACGTCGCAGTCGTACAACTGATCATCAGTGTGGACATACCTCTCTAGCAGATAGTTTCCGTTTTGCCGCAGACGCCCGAAACCAAACTTTCGAGCTGTGATATTTATAAAACTACACACAATATCGAAAAAGAAATTATACTTTAAATTCAGGGACACTGACTGAGCTGAAAACAGTGGTAATCCCAAATTCAAAAATATTGACCGTAGTCTCAGCTTAAAGGGACACTGACAGGGTATTTATGCTCGCCAAGGTTTCTTATTTGTACATGACATAGGAGAACCCAACTACCCAGAACACACTTTGTGACTCGAAATCCGTTTTCTTTCTGTCCGAAAACTGCTGATCGAGAACTGGCTGTTCTGAGTCGCACTGACCCCCTTCTCCATGGTCACGTGCCGTTTTCTATGGTTTAGACACAACCACCAAAGATAATCAAAGTTGTGGGTCATCGAAGGCACACACTAAATACTAAAAATAGACTGAAATTATGACACCCATTTTTTTGTGGCTTCTAAAAAGTTGAAAATATGTTGATGGGAAAAAAAAAAGTTGCACAGCCATGTGACTTCCGGTACCTTCCTCCTCCTCTATATTTTTTCTTCCTCCCCAGTCCAATTTCAGTTTCGGTTTCGAGCAGTTGTGCCTTTTTACTATTAAAAATATATGCGACACCGTTGCAAAATATTGATTGGGTAGTCTTTTGACACCATAATGGATCGCCTGGCAAAAAATAAAGAAACAATTTTCGGGGGGTGTTGTGTCCCTTTAACTCTTCCCTTACCGTGGGGCGTTGTGCCCGAAGGATGATCACACCAATACATCATCAAGCACGCGCCTCAGAAATGAAATGAAACACAAAGAAAAGCACAGCAACGCAGATGCTTCGTCATGGAAACCGTCGTGAAGCCAGCGGGGTTTGCCACGCCTGCGCATTGGGGGAGCGTGATGTCACTGCCGGAGCACCACGTGAGAAAGGAAGACGTGGCGAGCTGCTTGTAGGAATGTGCTGCGTGTAGGATTGCTTTCGCATTCCTACACGTCAGCGGAGGCTTTCTAACATTTCTTCTAGTCCACGTGTCTCCTCTCTTCTCATTCCGCAAAGCACGGATCTGCTTGCTGGCTGTGTGGATAGTGCTCATCATGTTCACCAGTCTGAGGGTCAGCCAGCCCCACTTTGTCACTTTGTCCCGGAGGTACTGCCTCATTCCGGAGCAGGCTTTTGACTTTGCTATTCTTTCTTCCACGGTGATGTCCCAATTGGAGTTGGAAGTGCCTCGCCAATGTTTGGTTGATGAGATGGAGCAGCCAAGACACCTTCCGGAGCTTGCCTCCTGACGCTTGCACATCATCTGGGTCAGACATCTGCAGCATCTCCAGTAATGAAGAAAGCAGTGCCCTGGACATCACCCTTGGAGGAAGAACACCTTTGTAGGTGTTCTTCCTCCACACTCCAATAAAGGTTCTTCCTCCACATTCCAATAAAGGTGCAGCCGAGGAACCTCCACGACGCCCATAAATATTAGTTGTCCAAAGAACTGCAACATTTCGCTGGATGTGACATCTGCCCAGGAGCCGTCCGGTAGAGCATACGTTGGTTTTTCCAAAAAATGCATCCAAGCATATTCATTTGTGTTTTGACACAACCTTTCGAGGACCTCGGAGGTCACTAACAGAAAGAAAAACTCCAACACTCTCAAAAATCTCCACGGGCCACTAGTAAGCGCGATGCCGAAATCCACCCCTGGCTGCTGTCTAGGCGAAAATGTCACTCAATGCTGAGCTGACGGCAGAACATCATTTCCACAGGTTGTCGAGACCCTAAGGAAACAAATTAAAACACTGGCAACATATATATATAACGGGTGCACTGGCTCAGGATTGATATGCAGGCTTGAAGGAGGCTCATCTCCAAGCACCTGTTGAAGTTCCGGGTCAATTTGACAAGCTGTCGCAATCAAAGCTAAAATCGAACAATCCGATATCATCCTCCGAATCCTCACTGCTTGTTTCATCCGAAAACTTCTGCAGCCGACGCAGCTGAATCACGCGATTCACAATGTTTCCGGAAGCACCCGATGCATGCACGACGCCATTCTTCAGAAGTTTTGGTTCCATTTCGCATCGGTGATTTATTGCTGATAATTCGCTGCCTCACGGGAAAAAGAGACTAAATCGAAAACAAAGCGATAGTTCTCTGGCTACCTCCGAGATGGCACATGTTCCAGCGCGCCGAATTTGAATTTTGGCGGCACGTGCAATCCATTGATCACGGGTGATCAATGGCCTATGGGCGCAGTAAGGGAAGAGTTAAGGTAGGTCTATACCACACATAGTGGCTCTAGCAGCCGGATGCAGCTCCAAAGTTCGTAGGTTGACCAAGGTGAGGCACCACATGCTACCAATTCTACAACCGTCCATGCGTTACCACCTGTACCTAGTTCAGGTTTTCACCGCTACATTTGAACGCGCTGCAGTAGAAGACGACTTCAATCACCATTAGGTAAACATTCTCCGTTATTCTGAGCCAATCGGAAAGCCCTTTTGCCGACAGGGTTGCATAATCCACAGCGTCAGCGTTTGAATTTGTACCCGTGGCTTCTGCAACAGTTTTCTCCACTCCCCATTCTCGTAGTGCGCTGCGCGAATGGCTCGGATGCGACGACGCAAAGTTGGCGAAATCGACATATCGGAACTGGAGGATCTTTTTTGCCATCCGCGTTTTCTACGAGGCCGTTCGATCGCTAGAAGTATGTGAGATCCAAGCAACGTTTTGGTCTTCGCTTGAAGCACGCACACTCATCTGGGATGCAGCTATCAGAAATATGCGGTAGACTGGTACCCTGGATTTTTGTTTACTGCAGGCGAGTTCTGGTTGCATTCTGTAACTGTTACCCGTATGTAAATATATTCAGTCATAAGACAAAAAAAGAAAGGTCAATGAAGTTGTCCGCGAATATTAAAAAAGTAAAACTAATTCGTCCGCAAATGTTAAAAAAATAAAACTAACTTTCTTTTTTTTTTGTAAAGACGTATAAGTTTTAATCTCCCCGAGAATTTGCAAATTAGTCTCGCTAAACGTGGAACAGTCTAAAATGTGCCGAAGCAATTACACATGGACTGAATATAGGCTTTGTTTCTTCTACATATTTGCAGAATGATGCTGTTATCTAGTTCACCTCTCCCAGCGCAGGCTTCATCGAGGTACTCTTTAATAAGTCCGCCATCCAGTCGTGGATGCCTCAAGGGCAAGTGCCTGTGAAACTGTATTGTTCTTTGAAAAATACAAATAAAAATATGTCAGATTCCTTTGTTGTTTGCTTTAATGCCATGTACCTGTAACTCTGTGGGGTTGCGCGTTTTTCGAAGGCAGCTGTTGAGCACCAGAAGCTGTTTCAAATGATCCGGGCTCAAAAAAGCTATCTTTGAAAATCGCAATCAAACCAGCAGAGTCAGAGTAATGAGCAGCCAGAACATGGAATATAGAGTAGGCGGAATGGTGGGAGGGAAAAGGGGGGAAGGGCTGCGACAGCCACAGCCCGCGCACCGAGTGATCGGCGCCTATAGTGCCATCTGTCGGCAGCTTTGTACAGATTTTATTTTCTACCCAGACCTAGTTCCCCATTCTGCCGCAACGACTCATGACGCTAGTTTTTCGTTACTGCACGGTGGAGGCTATAGCTGCACCCAGCTGGCATTAGTTTAAAGAAAAACAGACTGCTCTCTACTGGAGGAATCTAGAAGGCACAAGAGGCTACCACTCACTTTCCTTGACCCCCAAAGCTGAAATTCCATTGTGGAGGCTTGGAGCTCGCACCCGGTTTTGGCTGAGACCCACTCTGAGAAGGAGCATCTTTCGGAAGCTCTGCGAACAAATCGATCAGGAGGAATGCATACAGTTAAAGCTGCTGGGGGGGGGGGGGGGTTACTGCAATGTGCAACATGCCTAAAAGGAAGGAAAACACAATTCACTGACTCAATCAAAGGTGCTGTTGCAGTAAAAACAGGAGTGATAGCAGCAGCAGTGACTGCACGACACACAAAGAACTGCCTGGATCAGGAGTGGCCAAACTATGGCTCGCCAACCGTATGCAGCTCTTTGAGCACTGACATACGACTCAACCAAGTCATAAAGCCAAAGTCAACGAGGAAAAGATTCAACAACACAAGCACAAAAGTGCTTCATGAGACAGCATGTATGATTTGGAAGAAAAAAAAACTTGCAATAAAGTATCATTATTATTATTATTATTAGCCAAAAGGTTGATTTCCCACCCTCAAGTGAAGCACATTGGTCTAATGACAGATAACCTCATTTTAATGCTGGAAATTAAGGGCTGGTGTGTGGCAAGCAAACCCTGAGTTCATAGTGGCAGAACTGTTGAGCTCTGGTACTCTACACTGAGTAAAACAATACAAGGATCTTTCGACGATAAGCAAAGCAACATAGAATGGTGCAAGAGTGTGGCTCGCTACTTGAATGAACTATAATTCTAGAGCAATGTCCCAACAAACTAATGTCGACATTCTTTTTTGTCTCTTGTAATGGGTTCTTAGAGCCCCAATGCCACAGCCAATGCAGAGCACAAGTTTGTCTGCTTCATGCGCAGGGGTTGTGACGATGTCAGAATGCCGAGCTCTTATTGGCCGATCGAAAGAAATAGTGGGTAGCCCTCAAGACATCTAGCATTGAGGACTACCCACTATCCTTTCAATCAAAGCCAATCAGAGCTCGGCGTCATTCTGACGTCATCAAAATTCCTGAGCAAGAAGCAGACGATTTACTCTCCGCATAGCCTTTTCGCAAGAATACAAGCTTCTAAGCTAAGCAAACGAAGCCCAGTATAACATTACTAACAAAAACATTGTCCCTTTCCGGCTTTCGACAAAATTATGACTTGTTTTTTGACACTTAAGCAATGTGGCCACTGACATCACAAGGCGGTAGTGCAGACTGTGGAGTGGGACATGCCCAGATGTCACAGCGTTTTCTGCATAGTCCAGTGTCTATTACTCAACGGTTCCATAGTCAATAGTTCAGTATCCATCACTCAACGGCCCAGCCCTCTCAAAAGTAATTTCGCTGTTTCGATCACATTTCCTTTGACCCCGACAGTCAGCTCCTCACGTTACGCAACTGGGTTTGCTAAATAAAGAGCCCATGCCTCTCGCTTTGTTGCCTTCCTACAACCTCACAGGGAAGACTACGAACACACCAGAACACATTTGAAATCCCAACTCCAGTTCTTTCTCTTCTCTTCATTGCCATAGGTAAGGTCAGTATGCAAGCAATGCTCCTTTTTTTGAAATTCTTCACAGAGATTGGTGAAGTGGCTTCTAGGTATGTCCTGGATTTGTCAGCAAGGTACAAAAAAATCACCTTTGTTTGTTGCATTCTCTCCCGCCCGTTGCGGTGTTCCTTCGGGAGGGCTTTTTTTGGATCCCGGAAAATATTTCTCGAATCCCTTAGGTGGCTTCTCGCAGAACCGCTGCCATTGCTCCAACAAAAGGGGTAGTGGGGGTAAAGAAATTGGCATGCCCTCCAGGGCCAAGAGTTTGCTATGGATCTGAAATAAATTCACCGGTGAGTTTTAATTCCATTTGGCACGCTGCCACAGGAAGGCATATCTATGGGCACAGAATCTACAAAATAGACACTTGCAATCAATCAATCCATTTGGCACGGGATCTGATCTGCAAGTATTCTGTTTTCACATCGGTGGACACCCTCACTACTGTATAAAACATCTTATCATTTCTATAGCAGCCTCCAGTCCTCCCACGAGAATGTACCATGGCCCGCAATCTGAGCGAAAACAAAAATAAACTGGATCTTGTGTTTGTGTTTGTCGTGGTATTAACATTTGAGGTGAAAGGAATATGTGTTCCAGGAGAACGCAGTACGGAGTTGGCAACAGCCCGTTCAGTTCAGTTGCAAGGACACTAAGATGTTGCTAGTACCAAGCCAAAGGCATTGCATTCATTCTCATTTATGTTGTGGGCTATAGTTAGCTCCCAGGTTAGAAATGGAAATTCGCAATTAAGATTGAGAACAGTGGCACATGCATCTCTTTTCTTGAAGTGCTACAGATGGCATCAAAAATGCTTTCCTGTACAATTAACACAATTATTTCAAAGTTCAACACTTTTAAGATGCTTGTTAGCTGACTAGCATGCAAGCACATCTCAAATCTTATGCCAATTTTAAAGCAGCATGGTGAAAACTGCAATAAAAAAAGTGGCCTGTGCGCATTTAAAAAGTAGCATTCTCGACTTAAATGCTATTCCTAAAATCCAGCGAATGCTACAAGGGTTCGTCCAGGTTGTATAGCCAATGTGTTGCGCCCAACACAGCACAGCACAGAGAAAACCGTGAATGATGTTTTTTTTTATATTCTGAAGCTACTGATTTGAAGTGTTCATCGGTGCTAATATTTCGCAATGCAGGCGAGCATATAAATATTTGACGATACAGCCCAAAACACTACACCGGTGAACGCGTATGACTTCATTAGAAGGCACGCTTGAGAGCAACGCAGACACTAACGAAAGGGCAAATATTATTGATCACCCACGAACCTCAGATCGAGTAATCCTTGAATGATGCAACGTCCTGAGCAAACTTCTCTCCAGGCGCATGCCCATCTGAAGATACCTGCAAGCCATCGCCGAGACTCGGCTTCACGAGTGTATTTGTGGAAAAGTGTGACAGCTCGCCTAAACTACACGCTTTAAGTTTGTAACCACTGGACAGCGCATAATCGTAACATGCGTTAATAATCTGCACCACAAAGACCCAAATGGCATGAGGAATAACACCGCGGTATTTCCACCAACAGGCAAGGCAAAAGCAGAACGCAAGTTTAGGCCGCAAAGGGCAAACGCGCGAAGTGTTGTTAGTCTTGAACACTACACGTGATTCCGGAAGCGCTAGTAGACAGATGATATGTTTTTAACGTTTTGTTTTTGTCGAATTTACTCTAGATTAATACTTTTTTATTTGTATAAATAGTTTATTAAGCATATAATTAAACTTTATTTTTATTCTTGATAGAGTTTCCCATAAAGCGCGGAATTCACCCGACCAACTTGGCTGGTACTAGGCTCATTCCGCACCCGGTGTAGCAAACCACGGCATAACGGGGAGCCAGGGGAGCTTCAAACTAGAGCGAGCTCTACTTCAAACTAGCGTTCGAGCGAAGTGAAGTGTTCGAAGTCTTAATCAAAGTTTCGTTATCCTGTGTTCCGTGTTCCACGCTCTGATCAGGTGTGTGCGGTGGTTTGTGTATCGATGTAGGTATTACTTTCGCGGAGTGTTCTGTCGTGCAGTTTCATGAAGAAAGAAGCAAAATATTCTGTAGTTTTAAGGGGCTCGACGTGCATTCGCGACATACTGTTGTTTTGTAGTTCCGTCTTGTGTAGATGGATAAGGTGTTGTACGAACTTCTTGCTGTTGTTCTGTGCAAATTAATTATAAATGTTTACTTATATTACTTGTGAATGTGCTCACAAAATTTGTGTCCGTGCAGACACACGTAACTTCGTGTGACCATGAAAATCCTTGGAATCGTGAATTGCCCGCGAATACACGATAGTAAATTATGAATCTAAACAAAATAAGAAGGAATTAAATAAGAAGACGTTAAACAGGGCACATCTTTCACCGTTCAACACATCTTTCACTGTTCAACACACTACAACTTGCTGTGTTAAAATTTTAAAGATGTGTTGTCCCATTTAATGTTCTTTTTTTTTTTTCTTTTTTTAAGTAATTATATAAGTTCCATGTGTGTTGAAATCAAACAAAACGAACGTGTCGTTTATACCTCTAAGCACAAACTCGAGACCGGGTGGTTTGTTCTGATTACATGAAACTGGTTGGTCTCAGCATTTAGTGATTTTACTCACTAAATCACCATAGCCAGAATTGACTTTTTACGTGATAGACCCCTTCAAAAATTATACCCTCTTATGGTTGATATGAAAATACTGCGCAGTGGCATGCGTAAGAACCAGCAAGGAGGTAATTTATTTTATTTATTTAGTATACATGGCTTGCACTGGCCTCGCATCAACTGCCATTGCTCCGTACCATGATCCTGTACCCGTACCTTCTGCAGCATAGATTTGACACCATGGAATTTGTTCTTCTCGGCAAAGCTGGGCACAGGTGACAGGAGCATGGTATGGTGCCATGATGTCACATGCAAGGCATGTATTACTGCCAGTCTCACAGGGAGATTCTAGCAGGTGGGTGTACAACACGAACACAACACATGTTGTGTTCGTCCGTTTTTTTATCGTTCCCCATCTCAGTGTTTCCAAGATGTCGATTAATTACCAGCTCGCCTGCACTCTATCACTGCTTACAATCAAAAATAGTATCAATTCACAAAGAATGGTACCAGACAGAAGAACCCTCTATGCACAAAATTGGGGGGAAATAAATACAGTTAAACAAGACACACAATAAACATGTCTAGAGCCTCCTGTTCAACCATGTCACTAAGAAGCCCATTCCACTCCACCACCATTCGTGGAAAAAAGGAAAATTTAAAACAATTATTGTGATACTTAAATGGGACAATGGAGAATCTATGCCTTTGTCTCATGGAATAGCCTTCAGAAAAAGTTATATAATTATCACGATTAGTTTTATAATGGCGATGAATGATTTGGTGTAGGGATTTTAGTCTGCATATACGCTCCGTGCAGGAACTATAGGGGGCGCTTTGAAAAGCGCGCGTAGCGCCACTAGCGGAGGAGCTGGCGTTCGACAGTGAGACGCGTTCAGCAGCCTGCGGCGCCTTTTCGCATGCCAAGCTGTGGCGGCGGAAGCGCGCACGGACGGAACTTTTGCTTTTTGCGCCGATACGTTGAGGGTGACGTTGCATGAGGGCTGGGGCAGACCTAAGAAGGGAATCTAGCTGTTTTCCACTTCTTATATATTGAGTTTGAGTTGTTATTAGGGGTAATTTCTATAGTTGCGGCCGAAAAAGGGGTTGGAGCAATTTTCCGAAAAGCAAGACGGCCGCCACCATAATTGCTCTGAGTGGGAAATTTGTTTCGCTCGTCGCTGTAAACGTAGGACTAGTGGAACAATGATATTCGGAGGCGAGTGACATGTTCACTACGTTTGTGCACGAAGTGTGCCAAGTTTCATTAAGACAGCAGGTGTGAAAGTTATATTTCTAACGAATAAAGAAATAAAGCTGTACGGGATCTCCAATATTGGACCCAAAATGTTGTGTTATAACCGGGCTGTGCGAAGTGCAGATTTGGGCACACAGGTGCTTGGACATGACAGTAACATGACACAGCACTTAAAGGGGCACTGACACATCAAAATCATTTTTTTTTTTTATTATCCGAAACGATTGAAAACAATGCCGGGACATTACCCTCAAAATTCGAAACTTGAAAATTCAGTATTTGTGAATTAAAAAAACAATTTCCAAATGCCGAATTTGAAGTTCCCGCGCGATCCGCGCCAGTGCAGTGAGTCAAATTTTGCGGTCTCCTGCGACTCGACTTTTTTTCAGACCTCCGCTCCACGCTATGAAGCAAAGCGCGGTTGCCGCGGCGACCCCAAGCGAGGAGGAGGTGATATCAGATCGGCGCAGGAAAAAACCGGTTTCTTCCCTGTTCTTCCCCGCCTCGCCGACGAGCGCTGCCAAGTTTTTCGAGGGCGGGTACAAATCCAGGAAGCAACATCACACCGAACTCTGATTTCTGGTATTTCAAAAAGAGGGGCCGTAGTGCGTTCACAATTGCGTTAAAAAACATGTTTTACGATTGCCGTTATTAAATGTTATAGAAATGTCACCTACAAAGCTTCTAAATTTCTTGATTTTTGACGTCACCGATCAAAAGAAGCGAGGAGGTGAGCGCGGGAAATTTAAACGCCAAAAATAAAAAGACGCGCGGGAAATTTTTTTCGCGATGCGGTTTTTTTTTGCGTGTCTATGACTACAACTTCTATCGTTTTAGACAATAAAAAAAAACGCGACCTTTGGGTTGTCAGTGCCCCTTTAATATGCCAAAAGGAGGTGGCATAGGGAAACCAGGTGGAAATTTTGTTTGGGCGGCGTAACTCAATGGGAACCGGTTTTCACCATCAAATGGCTGTCAAGAGAATAGCACTCGTCGTGGGAGGTGGAGACTTTACAGGTAGGAAGGGACTAGTAGTCTGTACTTCCAATTGAAACAACTTTACGAAAGGTGGTTCTAAAGCCGAGAAAACAAAGTTGTCGGCCAACACACGGTTTGGCCGTCAAAGGCTTTTGCGGTCTGCTGTTGTGTAATGACCTGTTGTGCGAGGTGCTGATTTTCGGCACACAGGTACTTTGACATGACCGTAACTTGGCACAACACTTATTATACCTAAAAGAGGTGGCATAGCGAAACCAGGTGGAAATTTAGTTTGGGCGGCATAACTAAATGGGAACCAGTTTTGACCGTCAAAGGCTGTCAAGATAATACCACTCATCGTCGGAGGTGCACACTTTACAGGTAGGAAGGGACCAGTGGAGGGTACTTCCAGTTCGAACAACTTTGTGATTAGGTGGCTCTAAAGCCGAGAAAAAAATTGTTGTCTACAGAACTAGGGGTGTCAGCGTTTCCACATCCAAAAGGAGGCTGATCAAAAAAGAAAACACACCACATAAACTTCCATACTGAAACGTCGATTCTCCAGTGATTCCGAGTTTCATTGTAGTTTTCCTTAGATTCATATTTGTGACTTTTTTTTACCGTTCAAATCTTTCTTTATGAAGTACAGATTGCGTGCCATACATGTCCGGAAATATCATTGACACGTATGATGGGGACGAAACTTCTTTGGAGGGCATTCCTCCAACGAAATTGGCACTGCATACCCGCGAGTGTGGGATGGCATTTCAGTTCGTCCCATCGGCGCTAACACATGTAGGCGTTACTGGTACGAAACCAAACGCAGAGCGCAGAGCGCAAAGCGGCAGTGTAGAATATGTCAGCCGTGCCGACACAGTGGCAGACATGATCGGGAGACCAAATTTCTCGCGTCGTACAGCACGGGGCCATTGTTGTCGTTGTCCCACAAAACATCGGCGAGGTGAAAAACTGTGAAACTTTGTCCCCACGAAATACGATGCATAACTATTGAAGTACTTAACGACGTAGCACCGGCAGCACTTCATTCTGTGAACCCAGCGCAACCGCATCGCTCCGACTTCAATGCGTACCAACGTACGCGGCGTGCTTTCGGTTTCGTTTTCTCTGGGGTTCTCACTGCCTACCTTCGGTAACGGCCTCGAGGCGGCGCGCCAGTCGCGTCGCACGGAGTGTATACTCCATTTCTTTCCACCAGTGATGGAAGGCCAGCTCTTTAGACTAGATTTTTACCTGATGTCCTTCCATATATGTTTAAGATGAATCTGATGGCTTTATTTTGAATCCTGTCTAACTTTGTAGTATTTAATTTTGTAAAAGGGTTCCAAATTATGTTAGCATATTCAAGCATTGGCTGAATAATTGTTTTATAAGCTAGTAATCTGGTGTCTTATGTAGAATATTTTTTAAAGTTCTTTTGAGATAGAATAATTTGCAAAGAGAATTAAGTTAGCATAGTCAATATGCTTATTCCAGCTTAGTCAGTTGGTTATCCATAGTCCCAGATATTTGTATTCTGAGACCTCTGATAGGCTCTTGTTTTCGACAGAATACCGAACCTGAAGGGGCTTCCTTTTGTGAGTTATGGACATAAAAACGCTTTTTTCAATAATACACATCTGCCAAGAGTTACACCACTTCACAATCAGTCCCAGATCTTGATTCAACTAATGTTGATTGTTACAATCATTCACATCATAATAGAGTGCACAGTCATCAGCATATAACTTCAGTCCTACAGAAATGTCATTTCCATGTCATTAATAAATAAAATAACTAAAAGAGGTCCAAGAGCAGATCCTTGGGGAACCCACGGATCAACAAGAAGTTTATCAGAAGTGTTGTTGCTAAAATCTATGTACTGTTGTCTGTTGGAAAGGTATCCAATTGATGAGCTGTTCATTTTTCAATATCTCGCGTAATTTAGTTCGTTTTTTATGCAAGACCTTGTGAAAGGCCTTCGCGAAATCTAAGAAAATGATATCAACTTGACTACCTATGTTTATGGATGATGCAAAATGATGAGTCAATTCCATCAACTGTGTGCTTGTGTACTTAAAGCCGTGTTGTTTATCTGTTAAGACTGCATTTTCATCAAGGAACATCAAAGGAATGTTAAAAAAGCTTGCATGATGTGCACATAAGCATAATTGGCCTATAGTTGCGAATGAGTTGCATGTTTCCAGACTTAGGTAATGGTCTAATCCTGGCATTTTTCCATCTTTAGAGCGTGAACTTTCAGATAATGATTTTTTTTAAATATAACAAATACAAACTTGGAGACCCACTCAGCATAGCGCCTCAAAAATGCATTGGGCAAACAATTAGGCCCTATAGACTACTTTTCATGTAAAAAATGCCACCCTCACTTAGAACTAAGTCTTGAATACTTTGCAGCTGTTCATGTATTTCATAACGGGGCACTCGTCCATCGTCACTAGTAAAGACCAATTTTAAAGTGGTCATTAAATCCTTTAGCAATAATTCCACAATCAGTGACGGGGAGGTCTTAGGGATAGGAGATGAAGGTGGCATGTGTTTCCCAAACTTTTCCGGGGAATATTTTATAAAATTACTCAGAGTAACATTAAAGTAATTGTACTTGTCTGCATACATTTGCTCTTTTAGTTTAGTGACTAACATAATATTTTGCTCCTGATCTGAGGAGAACCAGTCGTTTTCGAAAAGCCCTCCTCACCCATTTGATTTGACGCCTCAAATGTATTTGATAACGTGATATCCAAGGATTGAGAGGGTCAACTTTCTTAGTTTTACTAGGAGCAAAATTTGAGATTCCATGCTGAACAATGTTCTTGAAACGTAACCACCGAGAATTTATATTGCAACAGTTGCGCAAAGCAAATGCATAAAACCTATCAAACTCAAGTTCCAACACATCAAGAACAGAAGTGTCGTCTGCATGTGAAAAATCTAGAATGCTGCATTTCTTTATGTTAGATGGAACACTTATACTAGATAACGAGAGGAGCACGGCCTTGTGGTCGGAGATACCATCAACAACTTTACACTCATAATTATTCCCAACACTGCCGCTTAAGAAAACGAGATCCAACATTGATTCAGATTCACCTTGTTCTCTAGTAAATTCATCTACGATTTGACTCGGGTCAAAAGTAACGGTGATGTCTAAAAGTTCATGATTGTGCATGCTGTCCACGGTACCAGCTAAAAAGTTGGGCCAGTCAATATTGGGTAAATTAAAGTCTCCGCACATAATTATTTTCATGTTTGGTTCTTAGTGTTGGGTTAAGTACTCTCTGACGTTTTCTAGGGCAGAAAGGTAGTGCCAAAGAGGACGGCAGCATGCAGTCTTTACCACTGCAGTTCTTGCAGGAGCAGCCATGGGGGTGCGGGGAATGGAGTCCTTCCTCGAATCTGTGGTTCCTGGGGGCTGCACACAAGTGAACATTGTGGAGGAGGCTGGCAAGCACCGTGGCAAGTGCCCACCTGGTACCCGGCCTACCATTGTGGTTGACGGTCTGAGCCTGATCAGCTGGATTTACAGCCATACACGCGATCACATTTTTGGTGGGCCATGGAGAGATCTTGTTCAGATTATAATGGTAAGTCATCAGTTTTGAAGCATTCTACAACTTGAGCAACTTTCCATAAAATGCTTTCCATGTGGTTTCAGAGAATTCTTGCAACCCATTTGAAAAGTGCTGGCATTGTGAGTCTTTATAAGCAGGGTGTAAACAACCGACTTGAGTCTTTACCGTGCGCTTCGCTGCACCCATCTCGAAGGTCACGTGACACTCACATGGCATCGGATTGGCTTCACTGGCCTTTAGAGTGAAACGGAGCAAGTGTTCATACATGAGCAAGCAATTCTGGGGGTTTTACTTAAACCGAGCAATAGCCTGCTGCTCTAATTGTTTTGTTTGCAAGCATTTATTTCTGATGTGCTTCACAAACTCTCTTGTCACATCCCCAGGGCAACTTTGTGGAAATGTTTGAAGGCCACAACATCGGCCTGGTATTTTTTTTCGATGGCTGTGTGAGCAGTACCAAAGTTGAGGAGTGGCGAATTCGTCGTCAACAGCGACTTGTGGAAATACAGAAGACATTTGGCCGGCTCTACGCAGGCCAGTGGACAGGCAACATGAGAGATGATTACAGCTGTCCTTCAGGCACGGGCTATACCCTGTGCTTTGCACTCAAGCACCTCACATCCTGCAAGGTAGGCAGCTTCTAGTGCAGGCGTGGCCAAGCTGCGGCTCGCGAGCCACATGCGGCTCTTTGCGTGTTAAAGTGCGGCTCGCGGCTCCCTCCCCTACCCCCCCCCCCCCCACACTTTCCCGCAGTTTTGTGGTTTTCTTTGCGGCTCTTAGGCCGGGTCAGCCTGGCCACCCCTGTTCTGGTGCAAAGCTTCCTTTTTTATTATTATTATTATTATTATTATTATTATTATTATTATTGTTATTATTATTATTACAAAGCTTTAAAGGGCAACTCCGCTTCATTTTTGTTTTGTTTTTGAAGAAACAATGCAGTCCTCTTCAGTATCACCTAGGAAGACCACACATCAAATATTACGACCTTAAATGGTTCGGCAAACTTTGCAACGCTCCAAGTTGCCGAAATCTGCTGACTCCAGCAGGCGAATTGAGGCGCAACCAACAGCGCAGTCAAGGCTATGGCGTTGGCATAGCCAACATTGAGCTAAACGTCATCACCATCGCCCTTTTTGTTTGCTTTTGCTTCTCCGAGCAAGCGTAACGGGTGACGTCAACAACGTTTCCTCGGCATTTAGCCGTATCCACGTGATTGGCGTAACGCGCCTGCGCTGCGCGCTTCTTAGGAGTGTCCAGCCGTCCTGTCGTTACCATTGTCTCTCACGTCACAACCGCCGCCGTCGTTTCACCGTTTGTGATTATTGTCTCTAGGAGTTTCATTCATACTGCGTGCGCAGGCTTATGCCGCAGTTGTGCAGATGTCGTTGATTGTCGTAGACACCAAAGTGTGGCGAAGAGTGCGGTGCAGAGACAGCACTTGTGCCTGGCCAGAGCTGGGCAGTATCGAAGATACATGTATCTTCGATACTATCTTTCGATACAGTTGAGTATCTTGTAACTGGTATCACTTGCCAGAAAAACATGTATCGAAGTATCGGTATCGAAGATACTTTTTGAAAGTATTGTGTATTGTAAAAATACCCGATACTTGCAAAAGTATCGGGTATGAGCCAGGCAGCCTGGCTCACGGCCGCCCCAACGGTGGCCCGCCGGCCCGCCACAATCCCGCCCATCGTTGCATAAAGGATCACGTGACATCTCGTACCACGTGATAGCCATGTTTTTTGGCGGCCCGAGACCAATGTTGCCAGACGAAGCCGAAGTTTCAGTTACGATTTCTGCTCATGTTTAAAGTAAGATTTAACAATATATCTCAAATTTTTCGCAAAGCAAAATGATGTACCATAATATACTGGGCATGCACCCACTTAAAATTTGGAGATAATCGCAAAAAAATGGGGATGGGTGCTTGTCCGGTCATCAATTTTACATATAAATGTACTGTACATATTTTCTCAGATCTTGCAAATTCGGGAATGGGCGCTTAGTGTTGAATGGGCGGATGCGCGGTATTCTACGGTAGTGCTTTTTAATGTGAAATCACTCATTATAACCGAAATTTTCGGAATCGAGCAGAGTTGCCCTTTAAGTTTAACAATTAAGGGACTGCGTGAAATAGGGTGCAAGTTCAAATGTGCAGCTCCCATAGAGGGTTCCCATTCTTTCCTCCTGTGCTGGTCAAGAATAATATTTCTATTCAGCTTGACGGGAGTGACGATCTGGAATATTACATCAACAAAAGGAAATTGGCACAGTTACAATCTGCTCCTCTGGAAATAGAAATGCAAAAATACTCCAAAAGCCGGGAGACGTCATAATTAAAATAAGAGCACCGACTTGACACAACAGAAAATAATATAAGAAATAGAAATATAAGAAATGGTTCAAGTCAACTTGTACCATTATTGCATGTAGCCCCTCAATTGCTTCAGTGATGTGTTTATGATATGTGCATTGTTTAACTTCAGCTCGTCTTTGTAACAGTTCAACTATGGTGGCTAGAAGGGGAAGTGTGACGGGCGGGAGCAAGGGGCTGCACAGTATTGCAATGAAAACGATAGGTGGTGCTACGCGCAGCAGGTGTGTCATCCCCGGCCAGCCGTGCGTAGGAACGGCTAGCGCTGCGTGATATTTTCTTTCTTGTTATAAATACAAATGACTAAAACTTTCTTTTTTTTTTCTTCTTTTTTTCTGGGGTGGGGGGGGGGGGGGGGGGTGGCTAGGAACAACTGCACATACCTACTGAAGTTCTGTTACTCAACAGAAAGTGGAAAAATCTGCTTCCCTCTTACATGTCGAAAGTATGGCGTGCCCGCAGAGCATATGTTGAAAGGTCACATGGCTTTATCTTTTGACTGGTGTTTCCGTAATATTAAAAGTCCACCTGCTTGCATTTTTCTTTAATGCCTAAGTGTATATGACTTTCTTTTTTGTCAGCTACATGAATTGCATACGTTTCATCTGTTAAATGGGTCGCGCGCCTGAATTTCGCTGCTTGAGTGGAGACTTCGGCTGAGAAAAAAATGTGAGCATGGCACATAACGTGGGGCTCACTTGTATTTACTCGTTCAGAAACAGCATCAAAAATACAAAAAGGAGGAAAGAAGGAAGAAACCCGTAGCTTGCAAGCGTTTTTGTCTTCACCACTGCACTCTTTTTGCATGAGAGCATGATGTACAGCTCTTCACTGCAACTCGAGGAAAGTCATCTGGCATTTTTCGAGTTGCTAGAGCATTTGGTATTTTAATTTCAATAAAGCCCTTAGCATCACTGCCGTATATGCCTTTCAAATCAAGCGATAAATGAACAAAAAATTAGCATGAATAACAACCTCAGACCATGTTAGGGCCATTTCCTTTGTGACATCTGCTTTTGCACCAGCTTCCTTATGTATTTACAATGATTGCACGGACCTGCCTTTTCACATACGAGTGTGCATCTGACAGAAAAGTGAGATTCGGCTAATGATACATATCGGCTTGCATTACTAGGTTCGAGTACACGGCCTTCATCACAAGTGAAAGTGTAACATCAATCAGTGCTTGCGCTTCGTCTGACGACAGCACCACACACTCACTGGTCCTGGCTGCATTACTAGCTTGTTTGAATTCGATCAACTTTGGCAGCAACATGTGAGTCACCTCTTATCCCTTGTGCTTGCGAAGGACGGATTCTGCAGAAAAACGGAACTTGTTTCAGCAGGTGTCTGGGAGGCAGAAATTTTCGCCTAGATGGTCCACATTTTGCTTTATCTGGAAGCTCATCCTGTGCAGTTGATTCACCGGCGTCATTGCACAAGTTCATGTCCACCACTTTGACAGAAGCTTTCTTGGTGAAATACTTCGGCGCATCCGGAAAAACTGTAGGGACGGCGTCGCCCTTCAGATGCCATGGTACCTCGACGATTCCACCACCGATGACATGACGAAATGTCCTATCAACGAATCTTGCCTCGAAGTGCTGATCGCAAACCACACAGTTGCTTGTCAGCTCCTTGTCGGCTCTCTTGATATTCCCCGCCCCCTGTGTTCGTAAAAGCGTCTTTCGGCAGTCGAAAAAACGAAGCTTTCTCTGCACACGACTTCTATCCACATTTGCAGATAGGCACAAAGCATGTTCTTCTTTCGACGGCATAGCGTATTCCTGAAGAAGTGACGCACGAAAAAGTGCACAACACACATGCAGAAAGGCCAGACTTTTTCCCAACAAACAGCAGCAACCCGAAGCAAGCGTCGGCGTTTGTAAAACCCAACGCCTCCTGCCAAGACCGCCGACTCGCCTGCTGGCAACAGTGCCCCTAGCAGTCCCCAAAATTTTCATCGCACCTCGCGCCCCTCTGTATCATTGAGCTCATACGTCGCCTGTCATACTTCTAGCCACAATAGTTCAGCCTTAATGACAGAAATTGTAACTTTTGTGTACATGTTGCACCACATCATTCAACTTCTTTTTTTTTTTTTTTGCTTATTTTATAAATGTTTATACTGAATGAGCCTGTGCAGCAACTTTGTTTTTAAACGATGTGCCTGAAAGCACCCTACATATAGCTTTTTTTGCTCAATAATGGACTAAGAAAATTCAAAGGCCTACCTACAACCACATGCAGTGAAGTTGTAAGTGTTCAGAAGTAGGCGTGGGACTTGGCTTGGAACCCTGGGCAGCAAGGATGCTCCAGCTACTCAAACAAAACAATTGGCAAGTGTCCCATATGCCCCCAGGGGGTGCGGACTTACCTATAGGCAGAGTAGGCAGCTGCCTAGGGCGGCAGAATTTTGGTGGCGCTCTTTTTTTTGTTTTTAATCTAGCTCCGAATTTAGCTACTTTGGGAATTCTAGCTCCAAATGTAGCTCCTTTTGAAAATTGTAACCCCAAACTTACCTAGCTACTTTCCTTCCCCCACAACCCCCACTCCCCATGGTCACTTTGAGGGGGAGGGGGCACTGTTAAAAGCTGCCTAGGGCGCGCCAAAATGCTAAGCCTGTCTCTCTATTCCCCGAAGACTGTTATGTGCGTGCGGGGGCAGGAGGGAAGAGAGAAAGTGGGATGCGAGATTGAAATTGGAATGGGAGATTCCAACATGATCTTTGGTTATCCGAGTAGGAGAGCGAGCAAGTAAACCTTGCATGCTATCAAAGCTTGTGTGAATTTGGGCCTGGAGGCCGTCGTTTTACATCTGTACATGAAACGTTCTGTTAGCTCGGTGCTGTCATTGGGAGAGGCTGCGCTTTTCTAAAATACAGTAGCTGTGGGTGATTGCTGCCAACTTGTCCAACTCGGGTATAATGCAGACCAGTCGGATATAACAGAACGAGCGTATCAATCTTTGTCTTACCATGGAAACTTTTCCCCAAGGTGTTTCGTTCGGTCGAAGAGTGTGATCTGGAAGTGGCAAGGTATGCAGAACAGCATGGCGAGTGCTTTGCCCTGCTCAGCCAAGACACGGACTTTGCAATCTTTAACACTCGGGTACTCTACCTATCAACGAAGCATTTGGATACCAAGACACTGACGACCTGCGCCTACCACGGAGAAACCTTGGCACAGCACTTGGGCCTTGAGCGCAAGCTTCTGCCCCTGTTTGCCTGCTTGGTGGGCAATGACATTGTCAGCAAATACGATCACCTGAGACACTTCCATTCATCTCTGGGTAGTAAATTTGAATCATGCTTAATATGCTGTGTTGATTACCGATTTTGAACGAGGAGCAAGTTAAAACAGATGGGGATAATCAAAGAAGCTTTTTTTTTTTCATTGGAATGCACCTTTTTCTGCCCTTCTCATTGCCACTAACTTGGAGAGATTTGTCCAGATGGCTATTCATGTAATTTTATTGAATTCATACAAGGCTATTTACTATGTGCTATTTCTTTCTAGAGAAAGATTTTGAGGCTCTGGCCTGATCGCAGAGTGCATATCCTTTCACAATAAGCCAGACATGTGAACTGACAAAAGGCTGGTTCAAAGAGTTGTGACCGACTGTATTGCAACCGCTTAGGACTGCTTACAACCAGACGGTGTCTACAGTAACCAAGGTCCGCACAATGCCTTGGTGGGACGCAAGGAGTCGTAACGCCAATATCTGAACCAGCCTTTGGCTTGGTCATATGACTCCTTATGATCGCCCACTGCAATCATATAAGCTAGGGCTTACCACATTGGGGGCACTGGAGTGGATGTAGCTTCAGTAGAGTAGTTTGGGATAGCAGTTATTCCAGAATGTTTTCTCTTCCAAGACTGCAAGGGACGTCGAGCTGCTCACAGCTGCTTCCCAGAGGTGGCCAGTGTAATCAGGGAGGAGAGATGGACAGACCAGCCAGATGACACGGTAGCTGCCAGGACTGGCGTGAGCCTGGGGCTACTGCAGGAGGCAGTTGCAAGCTACAGCCTACGCTCGGGGCCGAGCTACTTAGCTGTGCCACCCGACATTGACCCGCAAAGCTGGCACCTGGTCGTGGAAAAGTACAGGCAAAGTCTCACCTTTCCTGGGCTCCTGCAGGTCCTCTACACCAGGGAGCTCTTTCTTCGGGAGTGCATGGAAGAAATCCTGTGAGGACTCTTATCGCACTCTGCTTCTTTGTTGGAATATTTTAACGAAGGAGCTCGTGTCACAGAAAAGCCGGCATCAGTGGCGTTGTGACGGGGAAATCCTGATTGGTCGATAGGGTCATGACGTCACAGCCACATGACCTCGCGCGGGAATTTCAAACAATCCACAACGCTCGCATGAAACGTAATGTCACGTGTGGAAATAAAGTGATTAAAAAACATGACCCTTCGGTTGCGAGTTTAGAATTTTAGGCGGGATTCGAACCCATGACCCTTCGGTTGCGAGCCACATACGCTACTGACTAGGTCACACAAAGCACGCTTGCATGGCATGGGAACGAGCGGGAGTTTATATGTTTAGCTATCGAGTTCCACTCTTAGAGGCGAAGCTTAAAGGAATACTGAACCGAAATTTGGATTTCGTGAATTAAGGCCACAGAAACGTTGAACAGGAAGCTACAAACTGCAAAACATCACTCATACATCCATATCTCAAACGGATGGCCGTACTTTTGGAAAAGAAGAGCACGATCAAGCGAGCTCTATGACATCATAATCCTCCTGGAAAATTTAAGAATGAGGAAGCGGCCTCGCTTCTCTCCTCCTCGCTTCGGTTCACCAGCTCGACGGGACGTAGCGAGGAGGAGAGAATGAGAATCGTGGTGTGACTTGTCTCGTCGGCCGTGTTCGATCTCGCACTTTTCCAAAAATGCGGCAAGCCGTTTGAGATATTGCTGTATGAGTGATGTTTTAGGGGCGAAGCTCCTTAGGGGCTAGCCATGTCCGTCCGGTGCTCGTGCTCATGCTCGTGTAGGGGAAAAAAGAAAAAAAAGATTAAAAAAAATTGATAAAAAAAAATGATGAAAAATGTTTGCGCAGTCGACAGGATTCGAACCTGTGCGGGGAGACCCCAATGGATTTCTAGTCCATCGCCTTAACCACTCGGCCACGACTGCGGGACGAGTAGGGGGCTCTGAGATGTGGTAGTAACTCAAGAGCTGGGGATGTCGTGGATGAAACGTTGCATGTAGCCACTCAACGTCTATACAGGAGAGGGCGCTGCGGTCAAATGCGTATATAATCGCGTTAAACTTTGCATGCATTGGCTCAACGTTTATAGACGAGACGGCGCTGCGGTCAAATGCTCAAATGCGTATATAACCACGTTCCATACCACACATTCTCTTTCTGTCATGGATGAAAACGAACGAAAGGCTCGGCATGCTGCGGCTCAGCGTCTACGCAGACAAGCACCACCAGAGCTTCGCCCCAATCAACATCATTCACCACGTGGAGATGCGGTCAATTTTTTGGTTTTGCAGCGTCCCGCCTATCCGTCCAGCCTTGTTTTGTGAGCTCGAAATTTCGGTCCAGTATCCCTTTAAGCGTACACCAAGTTTTCTCTTTTTGCTGCCAGGCCAAGAGTGTGTTTTCAGTCAGTGCTTGTCGGAGGAATGTGCCTTTGCAGACTAGCAAGTATGTGGGTTGTTTAGCTTTAACATGGATTTTTTAGCTTCAAAAGATGTTCTGCAAGAAATGAACCATACCAAACGAGCTGGCCAAAAGAACCGCAGTCTCTTTCTAGTTAAACATGGATGCTCTCTTTGGCTCGGGTGCACAAGGAAATGTTCTGCTTGCCAATTAATCAATAAAATTGTGTATAAAATATAATGCTAGTCCTTTGCTTTTGATGCTTCATTAACCATCACATTATGCCTGTTTGAAGATCCATCATTTTATATTGATCCTGCATCGGTGCAACTAGCATAAAACTGCCCAGAAAGTGTATCCTATCAATCCTTGCTTGCAAAACAGTTTTTAAGCTTTTTTTTTTTTTTTAGTTCTGTTTTATATTATTATTTACAGAAGCTAGCACATTGAAGTCATGCCTGCAACACCTAGTGAATATTTAATATCATTATCGAACCTTCAAGCTGTCATTCTTGTTTGCTTTCTATCTTTTAGGGGCCCCAATGTTCCACCTGGTTACAGCTGCTTTCGTCCAGTTCGACGTAAAGCCTACTGGGTCTTGTTTGGTGGGAAGTCTCATGTGGTTGTTATGGAGCATGTTGCATATCCAGGGAATATTGGAGTCCACAGTGAGCCAGTGGCCTGTACACCGATTTCATTATCTGGTAATGTCTCGTTATGCTATGGTGTTCATAATTTTTTTTCATTTGATTGAATTCAAGTTAAATTTCAAACCATTTATACTCATCACGCCAAGAACTGTAGTAAAAAATGTTTGGCTCCTCTTGGAGTGTTACTAATCTACCCCTTTATGTGGTCAATTAAGATATGTGCATGTACATTTAAGATCAGTTATTTGTTACTTTATAAACTTTAGTTGTTTTTTTCTGAAAACCATATCTTGTGTAAGATTTATTCCGCACAACATACGAACTCTGAACAAAACTTTATTTTTTTCTTGGAGCTTTTCATATGGAGCTAGGTGCAGTTCAAAAACAAATGCCAAGCAAGTTTGTTAATAGTGAGAAAAATTCTGCACTATGATAGTTTCTGTGTTCATTTGTTTGTGGATACAGAGGGCGAAGTATGTTACTAGGTTGGCACAATTTTTTTTTTTTTTTCTCTATTATTATTTGTTAGGCAACGTGCCACCCTTGTGGCAGCTGTGGTCAGGGGAACCCTCACTCCAAGAAGTTCGGTGGCAACTGTTCTATGGCAGCCTCGGGCTCCATTTCACGTTGGAGGACCTGAGAGCACTGCCCGCCCGCTACGTTGTCCTCTGTGCAACCTTGCACCTTATGTTCCTGGCAAATGTGCTCACTAATCAGGAGCTGTCTGCCTTGCTTCTTCAAGCAATCCTGCTGAGTGAGGACAAGCGTGAGCGTCGCTCCTGTCCCATACCAGTAAGCCTTTTTCCTCCTGTACCTGCATGAAAATGCCACAAAGCAGAGATGTGCCATACAGCTGCATTGTCTTGGACAAAGGACCATGCAACCCTTGGACTGCAGTAGTTTGACAGAGCCCACTTGCACATCTGTGCTAAACACAACAAATTTGTTTGTAAGAAATTAAAAAAAAAAAAAAGAATATGAGTTCAGTCTACTCACATCCTGCTTCATTTGTTTAAAATCAATGTCCAGAGATTAATATTTAATACATAGCAAAAGAATAGTTGCAGATATTATCAGAAAAAAGGCCCCAAAAATAAGAATTCTTTGCACAGCGCGCCATCCCCGCCTAGGAAATTAAGACATACCCATTTTGTTTGGCAGTACAGCGAGATCAACCCCCGTTTGGTGAGCCTCTCCTGCTACTTCATGGAGGGAGTGCAGTTTGTGGCGATGGCACTGAGTGCATGTGGGTCACCCTTCCCCCTGGCTGACACCATGCCCTGGCTCTACTTTGATGGCAAGCTGTTTCACTCCATTCATCGCCAACTCTACCCCACCTCCACGGCCTCCAGCATTCTGGAACACAACGTAGGTTCTGTACTGGGAGTTCTCGCTCAATAGGATGAATGGATAGTAATGGCTATACCCTTTGTAACGGGCGGCAGCTTGCGCCACCTAGCCTAACATTTCATCATCACTTTTTTTTGTTTTATTTGTATAAATTTTGTTGTAACACAACCCTCCCCCCCCCCCATCCTTTAAAGTGTTCCCATTGCTTATTTTTATCTGTATTTTCGCCCCTTCCTAGATCTTTTCCACCAATCTTCCAATCTCCTCTTAGTTACTGCAATTCTTTCCCTATCCATTCGTCCATCCATGTCTGCAAATCCCAGTGCCCCCTCCAAATCTGTAGTCATCCCCCCCAAGAGGGTGGGACAAAGCCCCATGCACCTTATAATTACATGTTCTATAGTTTCCCTTTCGCGGTTGCATACGTCACATAGAGTGTCTATTTCTTGGAATTTAGCCCTATATGTTTTCGTTCTTAGCACCCCCATTCTAGCTTCAAACAGCAATGAGCTCCCCAATGAATTACCATACAACTGTTCCTTCTTTATTTCTTGTTTTTGTGCCTTGCATATTGTTAAAGGGGCACTGACACATCAAAATCATATTTTTTTTTTATTGTTTGAAAGGATTGAAAACGATGCCTGGACATTACCCTCAAAATTCGAAACTTGGGAATTTACTATTTGTGAAGTAAAAAAGCAATTTCCAAATGCCGAGTTTGAAGTTTGCGCGCTATCCGCGCCAGTGGAGTGACGTCAACATTTGAGGGCTCCCGAGAGTCAAGTTTCTTTCGCGCCTCCGCTCCGAAAGCGAGGAGGTGAGAGCAGGAGAAGGGCACCGGGCACCTGCATCGCGGGAACCACCGTACCAGGAAACCGGTTTCCTGCGTGGGTGCCGTGCTGCCTATCGCTTCGAGCAGACGACGGTGCCCCGGCAGTGTCACAACCGAAACTACAATACACAGACACGAAACCCAGTTGTTTTGACCGTTTGACGATTTCCTTTTCGAAGTTCGAGAGGTCGTTGGGCACCTAAAAAAAAATTGACCGCATCTCCACGTGGTGAATGATGTTGATTAGGGCGAAGCTCTGGTGGTGCTTGTCTGCGTAGACGCTGAGCCGCAGCATGCCGAGCCTTTCGTTCGTTTTCATCCATGTCAGAAAGAGAATGTGTGGTATGGAACGTGGTTATATACGCATTTGACCATTTGACCGCAGCGCCGTCTCGTCTATAAACGTTGAGCCAATGCATGCAAAGTTAAACGCGATTATATACGCATTTGACCGCAGCGCCCTCTCCTGTATAGACGTTGAGCGGCTACATGCAACGTTTCATCCATGACATCCCCAGCTCTCGAGTTACTACCACATCTCAGAGCCCCCTACTTGTCCCGCAGTCGTGGCCGAGTGGTTAAGGCGATGGACTAGAAATCCATTGGGGTCTCCCCGCACAGGTTCGAGTCCTGTTGACTGCGCAAACATATTTCATCATTTTTCCTATTTTTTTTTTTTTTTCTTCATCTTTTTTTTTCCTACGAGCATGTGAGCTCACGAGCAGGAGCACGAGCACCGGACGCCAGACGGACATACGGACATGGCTAGCCCCTAAGGAGCTTCGCCCCTAAAAGACCACTTTGTCCGATTCCCCGATTTACCGATCACCCTCTGCTACATGCGTCGAGCGCCGCCATGTTTTCCGAGGAAGGATAAAAATCCAGAAGGTGACATCGCAATGGACTTTGATTTTTGGTATTTCAAAAAGAAGGGCCGTAGTGCGTTCGCAATTGCGTTAAAAAACTTCTAAATTTCATGATTCTTGACGTCACAAATCAAAAGAAGCAAGGAGGAGAAAAGCGGGAGAGGAAAACGCCAAAAATAAAAAGGCGCGCGTGCGCGTGAAAAAAGTTTTTTTCAGAATGCGTTTTTTTTTTGCGTGTCTATGACTACAGCATGCATCGTTTTAGACAATAAAAAAAATACTACCTTTGGGGTGTCAGTGCCCCTTTAAAGCTGATTTCCCCTGCATTCTCTCTTCCCACAATTTCCTCTCAGTTTCCTTTACTTCCTTTTCTACTGATATGCTCTGATCGGCCCCATCTCGTTGAATGTATTTAGATCTTAGCTTGCGGGTTCAGTTTGTCCACTTAGTGTTTAGACTTTTCATATATAGATACTTGTACACTTTCGCTGCCCACCGTGTATCCTCAATTTCAGCTAGTCTTTGTTCAAATTTTACTTTACTGATCGCTTCTCTACTCTCGAAAGATGCCCAACCCATATCCCCCTGTACTCCCTCATTTGGTGTATTCCCATGTGCCCCCAATGCCAACCTACCCACACTTTTTACAGCGGAGCTGTTAAGGGCTAGTTTCCCCAGGATTGTGTCCCCCGCAAAGAAATGTTTTTAAGCACGGGCTTTTCCCATTTTCACGATTTGTCATTACAACAACAACAACAACAACAACAAAGAAATGTCGACACAAAACTCTGGTTGCCGCCGTCGCTCATAGATGGCGGTAGCTGTCCAGAGTGTTGTGTTTGCCGGATGTCCGCTTGCCGCCGCCGCTCATAGATGGCGGCAACATTTCTTTGGTGGAAGAAGAGCGGGAACGGAATGAGCAGCGAAGTGCGCAGCAGCGCGAATGGTTTCGTAACCGCCTCGAGGCCACTATCGCCTAAAGTTACACTGCGTCGAGCGCTTCAGATTCTCTTGCGAAAGAGCAGATCGCTCGCCTGGAAAGCCACCACCGAGAACAGAAGCTACATCTCCGCTGCTCTTCCTTCTTCACCAAAGTGGAAAGGCTGAAAGTTTTTTTTTGCTGTATCTCTAAACCTGCCTGGATTTCTGACCTCATACACAATACTGCATTCCCAAATGACAGTCCTGGCACCATGACTTCCTTCCATATATGCCTAACAACTTCATATCTATTATAGTTCCAGAGTGTCCTTTGTTTCAAAATAGCTGAATCTCGTTTCCCCTTCTTTATTTCAATATCTTCATGCTCTTTTAGATAATTTCTTCCCTCATTTAACCATACTCCCAGATATGTACTTTTGTATGTGTTCTATCACTGTGTCCTGTATCTCCAGGGGTTCCCCCTTCTCGTCGTTGAAAACTATTATACCAGACTTATCCCTACTGAAGTTTAGGCCTAAACTGTCCCCTTGCCTGCTGCAAATCCTAATTAGTTTCTGTATTGTCTCACGCCTTTACAATATGAGTACATAGCCGTCTGCATACATTAACCCTGGCAATACTTGATTTACTTTATGTCCTTCCTCCATGCAAGTCAGGTCAAAACCTAGGTTGCACTGCTCTAATCTTTTTTTTTTTCCATCACACTGAGGTATATCGTAAAGAGCAGGGGAGACAATGGGCAATCCTGTCGAAGTCCTCTTTTTATTGCTGCTGGTCTTGTAGTTTCGGCTTTTCATGTTATAACCACCCTATTCTCCGTATATACCCATTCTAGAAACTTAACCATGGCTCCCCCTAGCCCATGTCCCTTCAGTTGGTCCCAGAGTTTTTCCTGATTCACATTGTCATATGCCCCTTTGATGTCTAAAAATGCTACCCATAATGGCCTTCGACTTGTCATGGCTATCTCTATGCACTCAGCGATTACGAATAAGTTATCATCTAGTCGTCTATCCCTGCTGAAACCGTTTTGAACCTCCCCCAGAATCTGCTTTCTCTCTGCCCATTCTTCCATTCTTCCTGGCAACTCCTGGCCATTCAGTTGGCAACGTTGCCAGGCGTTTCTTTCAGACACCCAAAACTGGTACCACAAATGCACAATTCTATTAGTGGGCCAGACCTCTACGGGCATGCACTGCATTATTTTTCGTTCCTTCGAAGTGGGAATGTACCTATCAATAGTAGTGCATACAATGACATCTTGTGTGGTGCTAGGCAGACTGAACCTGACACTATACTCTCAGTGGTGGAATATTATTGTACTTGCAGCGACCACTTGTGGAGCTCTACGAATACCTTTGGAATGTTGTGACCACAAGGAACCGTTGGTGAGGTTGGACCTCGCCATTGCCAAGTAAACTGTCCAGCAGCCCCGTATTGATCTCAGAAAAAATTATTTCGAGGGGTGTTCATGTGTTTGGTGTTTATATTGTATTGTAATAAATTTTTAACCAGCTTATGCCATTTCATCATTATGCAAGTGTCATTAATTTCCCCAAAAATCTAGAAGCTCATAATACTGGAACCTAACTAAACTTCTAACTTCTCTATTGTGCAAACCTTTGTCACAACCAAATCGAACATTTGCATACCACAAGCACTTTACATCTACAATTTAACACTGTCTACCGATATTTCCACATTCAACATCAAGTATATTCCACAAATGAGCCAACAAAGCTCCAGAGCATACTCCTGGTTGAGTTTTGGTGTGGGACACCAACCAGTAGAGGTGAAGTGTGGCATTTCCTTTCTATCGTGTTTGGGCTGTGTCGCACACTTGTACACTACTACTGTCTTGCACATAAATTCAAGGTTTCGTAGCCAGACGTTTTATTTGCTGACCGTTAGAGGCCAGAATTAAAGTCAGGAGAAATTCCATTCCATAGAAATCAACGTTTATTCCAAGCACTTGATACAACAAAGTAATGGCTTGGTTTTTCTCTGTCAGCAACACAATTGTACTTGCTTTATCAAAGTACACATATGTAACAAGTGCTGCGAATACAATCGTCGAAAAACTTGGCATTGAGGTATGTGGGTTATATTTACAAAATAACTTATACAAGTCTACTGGAGCACATACCACGAGTTGCAGAATGATCAAAAGCATAGTACAAAACATTTGTGCGCCTGGAAAACACAATCGTTGGCTCTTGGCAATGTGAGGGTCTCAAATGTTTCTTTGGATGCGAACCACGGCCATGTCCAATTCTCGTCCCTATTTTTCTCCCCGAGACTCTGAGCATTTATGTACAATCTAGAAATGCAGCGAGTATTTTTTTGTTCAAATATACAAATATATTACAAGCACTCAAACATCAGAAAGGTGAAGACTGCTTTGCACATCACAAAAAAAAAAAAAAAAAAAAAACCTAATGCCTACTGCAGTTCTTCATTCAAAGCACATACTGTGGCAGACCTTGTTGGCTGTAACAGATGGATACTGGAGCAACCACTGCCTGTCTGCTACATGTTGCAGTCTGTCATAGTGTAAGAAAAGGTCCCTTTTGGTTTCATTACACATACATATACAAATGGTATAAATTGGGAACCTTGGTCTTGCCTTTAATTAATCCGGTATCCTTTAAAGTATGCAGTACTTCAATTTTCTCAGGTTGCTTGCTCGTTTCTAACCGGTGCTGGTCCCTAAATGTCTCAACCACTAACTGTATGGCAGTAAAAATGTAAAACATCTTTCAGACATCTCTCAATGAATCATTACGAAAAGCTAATTGCAAAAGGTGAAGAAAAAAAAAAGCACTTGGTCAGGACTTCACCTTTCTCAATCGGCATGCTGCACAACACCTAGAGTAAAGACTATCATTTTACAATAGTGCAAAATAACTGAGAAAAAAAACTTAATTTATATGGTCAGCTATCTCTCTTACCGTTTTTAAAACCACATAACTGGTGCACTAGTAATTAAATTATTGTGCACAGTTCATGGCTGGCAATGAAGCAAAAGTGCTTATAAGCACGCACATTATAGTACCAAAAGCACTTCCAACAATCTAGCCACTCAAAACACTTCACTTAATCAATGACGGACATCTTTGACAAGTTCTAGCAACACTCCTACACCCAATGGCACAATTGCTCCTCATTAGCTTTGGCACAATCGTAATAAAAGCACCAGATGTAGGAAACTTGCTTTAGGGCGTATCACTCTTATGCACACAGGGCCAAAACATCCATACCTTTGCTGCATGAACATTAAAACAAGTATGCTTTAACAGCTTTGTTTCATAAACTACAAGTGTTAGGACACACAAGTTTTTTTATAACCGGGAAATTTAAACATTCACTGAAAGTTATTTATGACCACAAGTGTGCAAAAATTCTGTGGTGTGAAAGGGCTTTACAGCATAACAAATCTGGAGATCATAATAGAGGATAGGGGAACCAACCTCGAAGTTGATTCCCTAAGATTTCCCCCGCCTTTCGTCGAATCCCAGAGCAAAAAACAGGTACTTGATACTTTGCAATGAAGCATAGAAACAGCAGCAGTACCTTAGATATATCTCCAGAAATACATGACAAATAGGCTATGGTTAACCACAACAAACAAGTTTGTTCATAATACTGCACTTTGGTATTGTAACTGATTAAAAACATGTATTAAAGCAAAGAATTGTACCTATGCAAGTTTAAAGGGAACTGAATGGGGCATATTTATATAACAAAAATTTAATTGCACATCACCTAGTAATACCAAATTGCACTACCAACAAAATTCTGCTACTAAAACTGACAAATGAGTATGGCAGTATCCACTGGAATTTTAGTTGTTAGTTTCCTTCTGGGCTTGTTTTAGTTCTCCAGTGCTGTTCCTCCTCCCCACACTAATGGCATCGCAATAAACAACATTTTGTTTGGTAATTTGTTTGCTTAACACTTCCTTTTTGTGACCCTTTTGTGCTGGCCATGTGCACCTCATTAGGCAAGGTTGCAAACTCCATCTTGCCCATTGCTCAGCAGCAAGTTTCGAGGAGACACACTTTGGAAGCTCAATTGCACAAATAAAAACATATTTCGCAAAACGCTTTTGCAGGGATATTCAGAATCTCAAATCAAACTCAATCACACTAAAAACCAAAATTTAAAAAATTGAGGGGTTACCCTGTATAAACCACTGCCATTAATGCATGCATGATAAATCTAGAAAGTTTCTTTTGTATCTGCTCTCTCCACAATTCCAAACCCTGTTTTCGCGAGGGAGCAAACCAAAGCCTGAATGGTATTGGACATCCTCGTGTTTCAGTGAATAAACCCACCACTGCTGCTACTCCATATTTTGGTGAAGCCTCAATAACAAGGAAAACAACCCCTAATAATTATCTGTAAAACGATCTAGATCTTGTTGATGCCAAGTCATGTCCACCACCAATTTACTACAAACAAAATACCTACATACCGGCTGGTATGCCCTACTGGAAAATTTTAAGGAATTGCCACAACTGAAGGTTTGGATAGCAGTAAACATCAATAAAACTATACAATCCAATGTCTTCATACATACACTGGAGAAAAAAAAAAAAGTGTCTTCAACCCTCTGAGGTA